>JASDQU010374594.1:35524-45957 GCA_032191745.1 Picea mariana
ACAAAAGTATGGTGATCTTGGAAAGCTTCTCTTAATTCTTTTCGAGCACAGAAACAAAATTCTAAAGAATCACAAGTAATCACTTACCCTCTTAAGGTTCGATAGACCAATTCGGTCTTATTGGATGTTAAACATCATCATCATCAATACATTAATATATTAAATTATAAAACATTAATGTATTATACATTAATACATTAATTTATAATACATTATTATGTAATATATTAATATATTAAAGTACTTATACATTGATGTGTAATGTAACATTAATATAATATATAATTAACATGTATAAATTAAAGTATCAATTTACATTAGTGTCTAATGTAACATATTAAATGATTGATAGATTAATAATGTGATGAATTAGCTAAGTAATTACTACATCGATAAAGTAATAATACACTAATAAATTAACGCGTCATTAATACATTAAATAAATCAATAAATACATTAAATACATTAATAAATAGATTACTAAAGTACTAATACATTAGTAAGGTATTAATATGCAAATAAAGTAATACATTATTAGATTGTTGTAATATATAAATTAAAGTATTAATGCATTATGCATAATGTAACATATTAATTAATTAATACATAAATACATTTTTAACTAATACATTGTTAAATTAATGTAACAACAACAAATAATTAATTAATACATAATTAGGTTTTACTAATTAATTAATTAATACATTACCTTACTAATAAATTAATGTAATGTATTAATTAATTAACTAGTTACATTAATTAATTAATACATTACATTACTAATAAATTAATCTATATTGTAATGTATTAATTTAATTAGTTAATAAATTAATGCATTTTAACAAATACATTACTAAAGTAATAATACATTATAATATTAATATAATGTATAAATTAAAGCATTAATTTACATAAATGTATAATATAAAGTATTAATTAATTAATGGATTAATAATGTACTATATTAATTAAATAAGACATTTATACAATATCAATTACTATATCGTTAAAGTATTAATATAGTAATAAAGTAAAAGATTAATAATACATTGTTAAAGTAATAATAAAAAAATTTATTTAATACCTTTAACACATTAAATGAATTAATAAATGCATTAGTAAAGCATTAATATATTAATGTATATTGTTAAATTATTAATATAGTAATAAAGTAAAATATTAATAATACATTGTTAAAGTAATAATAAAAAAATTATTTAATATCATTAATTCATTAAATGAATTAATAAATACATTAGTAAAGTATTATTATAATAATGTAGCATATTTAATTATTCATAAATTAATAATACATTATTGAAGTATTAATACAATAATATCTTAATTGACAATGACTATGGTTGAGTATGGTTGACCATGGTTAAGTTTGATAGACCTTGGTTGACTTTGAGAATGAAAGGTTGGCTATGGTTGATCATGGTTGTCCTCCATTATGGTAGAGTGAGGTTGAAAATGACCTGGTTGACTATGGTTGATCATAGTTTATTATGGCTGGGCATGCCCATGGATGACCTTCATTGACCATATTCACCATAGTTTACCATGGCACTACTGCATTGCAATGTTGATCATGTTTTGTTCGTCAAATTGCGACATCAGGTTTTGTTCATCACATGCCAACATTAGTTTGTGTTCATCACATTATGAAAGTAGTTTTTGCTCATCACATGTCGACATAAGGTTTTGTTCATCACATTGTGACTTTAGCTTTTGTTGGTCACTTGACATTGTAAGGTTATGGGCATCAAATTAAGATGAAGGATTCATCACATTGTGACATTATCTTTTCTTCATCACATTGCTATGAGAAGGTTATGTTCATCACATTACGATGTTTGTAATTGTTCGTTGCATTTGATGTCCATATATGTTCGTCACAATGTGGTGTTCATATATGTTCGTTGCATTGCGATGTTAGTATGTTTGGTAGGTTGAATTGTTATTATGTTCAACACATTATGATGTTTGGAATTGTTTGCCACATTTGCAATGTGTGTATATGTTCATCACATTGTGATGTTACTATGCATGGTAGATGGCAACATTACTATGTACGACACATTACAACATTTGGAAATGTTTGTCACTTTGCGATGTTCATATTTGTTCGTCACATTATGACATTACGATGTTTGGTAGATTGGAAGTTTACTATGTTCATCACATTGCGACGTTTGGGAGCGTTTGTCACATTGTGACATCAAGATATGTGTGTCACAATGAAATGTGAGGAAATCTTTTCCACATTGCAACAACAGGGTGATGTGGGACACATTGTGACATGTATTTATGTTTGTTACATTGTGACATGTATATATGTTCGTTGCATTGCGACACTACTATCCACATTGCAATGTTATGTGTTCGTGACAATGCCACTTTACTATGTTTGGTAGATTGCAACGTTACTATGTTCAACACATTGTGACATTTGAAATTTTTTGTCACATTGCGACGTTGGAATAAGTGCGGCACAATGAAAGATTAGTAAATGTTCATCACATTGTGATGATAAGCTGATGTGCGACATAGAGCGATGACCTGCCTATCCACATTCATATATGTTTGACACATTGCGATGTTTGGAAATGTTTGTCACATTATGATGTATGTATATGTTCATCATATTTCGACATCCATATATGTTCGTCACATTGAAAAGTTCATAAATGTTCATCACATTGAGACAACACAATGTTTGGTAGATTGCAACATTACTAATCTCGACAAATTCTGATGTTTGGAGGTTTTTGTCACATTGTGACATCAAGATATGTGCATCACATTGCAATGCGAGGAAATGTTCATCATATTGCAATGACAAGGCGATGTGGGACACATTGCAACCTCTTCTTTTGTTCGATACATTATGCTATTACTATCCACATTGCAATGGCATGCCTATGTTCGTCACATTGCAACATTACTATGTTTGGTAGATTGCAATGTTACTATGTTTGTCACATTGCGACATTACTATGTTTGGTAGATTGAAATGTTACTATGTTCGTCACATTGCGACTTTAGTATGTTCATCACATTGCAACTTTATATGTTCATCACATTGTGACGTTAATATGTTTGGTAGATTGAAAAGTTAATTTGTTTGACACATTGTGATGTTTGGAATTGTTTGTCAAATTGTGACATTAGAATAAGTGTGTCACATTGCAACATGAGGATATGTTCATCACATTGCAATGATAGAATGATGTGCGCTAGAGTGCAATGTTTGTTTATGTTACAAAGACATGCCTATTTTCATCACATTATGACGTCAATTTATGTTCATCACATTGCAATGTTATTGTGTTCATTAGATTGCAACATTACTATGTTCGTCATTGTCCAATGTTAGTATGTTCAACACAACACAAAATTACTATGTTCGTCACGTTGTAATGTATTGTTTTGTCTGTCATATTGTAATGTTGGGGGCGTGTTCATTGCATGAAAAGTTTGGTTTGTGTCCCACACATTATGAAAAGTAAGCTTTGGTGAGGCTTTAAAAAAACAATTCTTTAAAGTGTTTCTAATGAAAAATATAGGAACATTGAACTGATGGGATATATTACATAGAATGAAACTTAGAATCATACTTTTTTTAAGGACATTGATAACATATGATTTTCAACTATAAAATATATCCCTTCAGAATAATAATATATAAAATTAGATTACGCATTTATGCATTCCAATTTTTGGTGTTGCAATTTGCAATCTTCAAGAAATCAGAAAGGAATGAATTAAAAAAAATTATGATTTATAGTAGTAAAATATTTAATTTGAATCATTTTATGAGTAACTGTGATCAATATCATGGTATTATTTTTCTTGGATAGATTCATACAACTAAGTGTTTGTGCAAGGACATTTTAGGGAAAAGTGTTTTTCATCTTCAACCCTTTTAGTGTCACAAAGATGACAAATGATTTCATGTCATGGTGTTTTCCTTGTATATATTATTTTCTAATTATATTTTATAATGAAACGAAATTTTCAAAAGGAAACTTTCAAAATGATATTTATATCTTTAGTGTAAGGTCTCTTCCCACAGAGCCTTATAAAACACAAGTTAAAATAGAGAATAGAGAAATGTCATCATGTACAATTTAATCATCAACATATAACCATTTATTATTCATCAGAAATTAAATTTATGAACAACATGGTAATAAATCACATAACAACCACATAACATAACATATTCAACAACTTAATGATAACCACCTAATACAACGTAATCATGAAAATACATACCTCTGACTGATGCTATTTCTCCAATCTTCGTCTATCCTTGCTGATGCTCTGCCCAAACTCTGCCCAAAACTGAATCTCTCCTCTTTGCCAGCAAGGAATAGAGCCTATTCGACTCCCTAGCTCCAGGATTCCGTGAGGATTCCTGGCCCCCAATCCCAAAACTCCTAGCAACTGATGCACCCCTATAACAGTCCACCCAAATTCCAAACTAGAAAATTATAGTCCCTAATCTCAAATAATGCTTCGTCCCCAAAACTCAAAAGGTGTCCTCTCTCGAATGCCTCTACCCCCTCATATCCATTCTCCATTCACCACCTCCTCCCTTCATTCAATGCCACCCACCTTATCCCTCCATTTAATGCCTTATCCCTCCATTCAATGCCTTATCCCTCCATACATTAAGTTTTCTATTAAATAAATTAAAAATTATTAACTTTTAATTCGTTACCCAAACATTAAATGAGTTAATTAATTAATTAATTAATTAATTAATTAATCAACATATATTAAACAATAAATAAACAATTAATTAATATTATTAATAAATAATCATTATTTAACTTATATTCATTAGGACAGTTAATTATTTAATTACATATACTTGATAAACCTTAAGCAATCATTTAACTAGGGTTGTTACATACAACCCCCTTTCAGGAAACTTCTTCCCGGATTTAATGCATTTTATGATACAAGGGAAAAGATACATGGTTCACACATTCATAACAAATAACCGACATTATTAGTAAGTAAGTCAATAAAACTCATGCATACTAGTGTACATGTGCAAGAAATGCATGTGTAGCTAATACATACAGGTCTCGTTCATGTACTAATAACAATAACTATAATCTCTATAGTAATTTCCATATGCATCCAATCCATTCAACAAGACTATTCATTTTATAAAAGACAATAAGCCAATCAAATGTTTGTGAAATCCTTTAATTATAATTAGCTAGCTCAACAATTTTATTTAGACAATTGTAGTTTAGTTACATAATTAAGAATATTCATATATATCCATTTTCTTTTCATAAGGAAAAACAATAAATTCCACCATAAGACAAATCTCCATACACTCTCAACTATTTCTACTCATTCTTCCTCCCTAACTTACTTCCATCTTCCATTCCTATCCTTCCTCTGTTGGACTATCTTGGAGCGTCAACTATATTGACCTAACTCCAAATAGAACCCATAAGCGGAAGGGTCACTATCTTGACCAAGCTTCCCCACCAGAAAATTGGCAATCATCATCACCCCTCCTAATCATGACTAGGGTCCACACCCTACAATGGAATATATAGTGGCACCGTGTTACTGGGAGTTTTGTCATCATCTATTCAATTTTGGACAGTCTCACCACCTAAAATCCTGCACTGGTCCACATATCATAGCTATGCATCCAAACCAATATAATTTCACATACAATGATTCATACCATATTGTTTCTCAGCTAGTGGTCATGACATCCACTTTCATCATCATTATCCCTTGGCTATTTCATAGCCCATAACCTGTAGATTAGTCTCTAACACAAACTCATACATGTCTATGAATTATTATCATGTGATTACATACCACTATGATCTCAATTCGGTATCCCCATACAAACAAATTTAACATCAAAGTTTTCAAGTTAGAATAGATCTCATAATATCTCATAATTCAATTAATGTTACCCTTTCATAGAATTATCATTTACATAATAGTTTGCATCATTTCCAGCATCATTTAAATAGCATTTAAACCCTCATAGGATTCTCATTCACACTATATATCGCATCATATCCATCATTATCAATAGCATTTAAACATTCATAGAATTTACTTTCACATAGTAGATCGCATCATATCCATCATCATCAATAACATTTAAACATTTATAAAGGTTCATACGTCTTAAAAGTTCAAGTGTATTATTTAATAGTTTCACTTGTGAACAGAAAATAAAGGTGTGTAGGGCTCAGGTAATCCTGGTTGTCTAAGTCAAAATGTGGTGTTACATACACCCAAGCTTCGAGAAACATATTCTCGAGGTGGTAAAAAAGTGAGGGATAATCTCGTCGTAGTTTCTCGGCATCTTCCCAAGTAGCAGATCCTGGACTATACTTGTCCCATGGACCTTAACTTGGTCTACCAGACGGTTCCTAAGCTGTCAGACTCTACGATCCAATATGCGTAATGGTTCTACCATGAGGGTTCCCACATCCAATACCCGCAGCTCCTTCCAATTTAGTTTATGTGATTCATCAACAACATAATGACATAAAACAAATACATGAAAAACATTATGAGTTTTATGCAGGTGGGGTGGCAGTACGAGATGATAGGCAACATGTCCAATTTTCTCTTAGATTTTGAATGGTCCTATAAATCGAGGTGACAAATTTGTCCCCTTCCTAAACTTAATTGTACTCTTATTAGGCCTAATATGAATGAAAACCTGGTCTCCTACTTTATAACTTTGGTCGGTCCTGTGTGTATCCACATAACTTTTATCCCTATCCTGTGCTTCCTTTAGTCTCCGCCTAATCTGAATCACCTGCTCCTCCATCTCTTGAATCAATTATGGGCAAAACTGCTACTCGTTCTTCTAATCTTTCCCAACTCAATGGTGTTCTGCATGCCCTTCTATACAGAGATTAATAGGGTGGCATCCTGATGGAGCTATGAAAACTGTTATTGTAGGCGAACTCTACCAAAGGAAGGTACCTCTCCCAATGGGTTTGATTATCCATGACATACATCCTAAGAATGTCTTCTATGACTTGATTTACTCTCTCATTTTTCCCATCTGTTTCAAGATGATAAGTGGTTCTTAAGTTCAGCTGAGTCCCAAACGTTGACTGCAAACTTGTCCAAAACCTAGAAGTGAATCTGGAGTCCCTATTTGAAATGATATTCTTAGGTATCCCGTGCAAAGATATGACCTCACTTACAAACACACATGCCACATCAGTGACATCATAAGTGTCTCTAACCGGAATCCAATGAGCACTCTTGGTTAACTTATCAACTATCACAAGAATGGCATTGTGTCTATGAGATGTGAGCGAAAAATCTACAACAAAATCCATAGAGATGACTTCCCACTTAGACATAGGAACATCATGTGGTTGTAGGAGTCCTGTTGGGTGATGGTGGTTGGCTTTCACTTGTTGAGACTCTAGGCATTTGGTAACGCAATGGACTACATTATGCTTCATGCCTACCCAGAAGAAGAGATTCCTCATGTCTGCGTACATTTTCTTCACACCCAGATGTGCACAATAAAGTGCTCTGTGAGCTTTCTTCAGTATGATGCTTCAAATATCCCCACCTTCGAGGACATACATCCTCCCTTGATATCTTAACAGTTCGGCTGCTTCAAGACTATATCCTTCATACATTAGATCTAATTGCCTCCAACTCTGGAGGTTTGAAGTAAACTTTAAATACCAATTGTCTCCTTGGAGTTGCGTTAACACACATTCCCTCAGATTGACCTTTAAGGGTACCAAAGAGAAGACAGATGGTCTCCTACTCAAGGTATCTGGGACCACATTTTCCTTTCCCTTGATGTATGAAATACCAAAATTGTACTCACTCATAAACTCACTCCATCATGTTTGCCTGAAATTCAGATCCCTTTGAGTGAAGAGATGTTTTAAACTTTGATGGTCTGTTTTGAGCTCAAAGTTTCACCCCACAAGATAGTGCCTCCAAAGTTTCAGAGCTAGCATTACAGCTGCCAACTCTAAATCATGAGTAGCATAAAGCTCTTCGTATTTCTTCAACTTCCTTGATATATAAGATATCACTCCTCCATCCTACATTAGCACGGCCCCCAACCCTTGCTTTGAGGAATCCATGCACACTGTGAAGTCCTTTTCCATATCTGACACTCGTAGAATTGGTGCACTAGTTAGTAATCTCTTAAGTTCAATGAATGCACTATCACATTCTTCTTTCCATTCATAACTAACCCCCTTGCACTGCAAGGTGGTGATGGATTTCTCTATCTTAGAGAACCCTTCCACAAATCTTTGATAATAACCTGCTAGCCCCATGAAGCTTCTTACCTCATGGGCATTTTTCGGCACTGGGCATTCCATAATGGCCTTTACCTTTTCTAGGTACACAGAGATTCCTTCACCGGAAATGATATTTCCTAAATAGTGAATTTATTTCTGGAAGAAGGAACACTTCAACAACTTCCCATAAAATTTGTTCTCTCTAAGGTAGGACAACACCACTTGCAAGTGTTACTCATGCTCTCTTTCGTTCTTGGAATAGATGAGGATATCATCTAGAAAGACTTGTACAAAATGGTCTAAGTACTTCTAGAATGCTTCGTTCATGAGGCTCATGAATATTGCTAGCGCATTGGTCAATCTGAAAGGTACTACGACAAATTCGTAATTCCCAAACCATGTTCGAAAGGGAGTTTTAGGAATATCACCTTCCTTAATCCTTAACTAGTGATACCCTGATCGCAAATCAATCTTCAAGAATATCGTTTCTCCTTTCATATGATCAAAGAGGTCATCTATTCGCGGCATTGGGTACCTACTTTTCACTGTAGCACGGTTCAAGTCCTTGTAATCTATACACGATTGTAAGGAACCATCATTCTTCTTCACAAAGATTATTGGTGCACCCCAAGGTGAGACACTGGGCCTTATTAGTCCTAAGTCGAGTATCTCTTTCAAATGCATTTGCAACTCACAAAGTTCTGGCACTATCATCTGATACAGAGTATTGGAAATTGGTTCTGCACTAGGTTTTATCTCAATAGTAAAATCAAGCTCCCTCTCAAGAGGTAACCCTGGTAATCCATTTGGAAAAACATCCTTAAATTATGACAATACCGGGTACTGATCCAAGGAGGGTACCTTCCTTTCATTCACCGCTTCCACTACATACAGTCGACACCCTTACCTCATGCATCGCTTAAATTTCATAGTTGAGATAAAGTGTAGAGACACCCGTCTCCGTACACCGTGGATCTCTACTGGTCTTCCTTCATCGTCAACACAAAGTGCCCTTTTTGCGAAACAATCTACCAAAGCTTGATGAGATTCTAACCAATCCATTCCAATGATTAGGTCATACGTCCCGAGAGCAGTGACGTATACCTTCAGCCTAGTAGTACACACTCCCAGGTCTACTAGACAATTATCGATGGTAGGTCCTACTTCTTGTTTTTCCTTTGAAGCCATCTCGACTTGTTTAAAGTCATCATGCTCATAGGTTGCCAAACCACTCTTCTCTAATGAAGATAATGAAATGAAACTATATGTAGCACCAGAATAAAATAAATCTTAACATTGATATGATTTAGCGTACCTGATGACTCCACCACCATGGATTGATGTTCTACCTGGTGATTATTAACCACTAAGTAAATCTGGTGGCTGCCACTTGCTCTTCCCAATAGGGCCTTTCCTTCTCTATGTACAAATCCTGATTGTAACTCTGGGTAGTCACGTTGGTAATGGGGTCCTCTGTATCCCCAATAGGTAATAAGGGATTGAACCTGTGCACTATTATGTGACTGTCTCTTAAATGAGTTCCTTCCCCTGGAACCCCTTCCCCTACTAGATTCTCCCTGAGATGGCCATGGATCTACCTACATCGTTGGTGATGAAGGGGATGTTGCACTCGCTACCATTGAAATCCCTACGGCTACTATCCTTGTTGTGACTCTATTACCATATGGAGGTGGCCTTGATCCCCCTACCCTGGGAAATGTCCTAGGGGCCTTCCCCATGAATCCAAGATGATGCAGAAAGGTCAGTCTCATACCTCTGGTTAAGTTGATGTGTTCCTCCACATAACGCACATTTTCCACAGCTTCTGCTACTAAAGATGGTTTCCACATCTGCACCATAGCCCTTATCTTAGGTTTAACCCATAGAAAAAGCGTTCTGCGTGTCCTTGGTCATTATCCATGTATGAAAAATATTTGACTAATTTCATAAACCTAATATCATATTCTTCTATGGTTCTGTTTTCATGTACTAGAGCATGAAATTCTTCCACCTATTGTTCCTCATAGTAAGCTGGTAGATATTTCCTTCGGAACCTCTCCTCGAAAAGTTCCCAAGATACAGTGTCCAGGATAAGATGCATTTTCCCTTTTCAGGTTGCCCCACCAGTTCAAG
>JASDQU010374594.1:63024-79948 GCA_032191745.1 Picea mariana
ATTCTCACCTCACATGGATGGATCCAAGTATTAATGAAGCTATTCATTACCTGCATAGGTTTTGGTACTTTGTAGTTTTGGCACTCATCACAAGAGATGGTAAGGAATACAATGAACCCTCTGGCTTTCGTTCCCACTATCCAAGTTATGATAACTCACAGGCTCTGTTATTTTTGTGTTTCCACTCTCCATTCAGACTGGTTTGTGTTTCTCGCTCGATTAGAACCTAAAACTATTCTGAGTAATCTTTGTTGCAGTTTGGTTACAATAGTCATGCCGCCCATCATTCACATAGATTCGAACGGATGCCAAGCTTTACTTTCCCATGACGATGCAATTGAATACCTAAAGAATCATGGTTGGTATATATTCCTTAAGAAATTTGAGGGTTATAATATTCAGGTAGAAGAAGCCTTTGCACGAACCTTTGACGGGTACAGATCTAAGATAGGAGACATACAATTAGAATTAATAGAATATTTCATTAGAAAAGAAACAGGGCTCCCATCAAAGGGTGAGAGATGGTTTAAAAACACCAGGAATGATCGGGATTTTTTTTATGACCTCTTGAAAAACCAACTATTGTGTAAAAGGTATTCCTATCTCCTTGTTAAAAACTAGATGGCATAGTTTGTTGTTAATTCTAAAACAATTTGTTACTTGCGAAGGTTGATACAGATTGGTCTTTCTCTACCATATATGTTTTCTCATGAATTTCATAAGTTTCGATTTAGATATTCCTTTTTACTTATTGATGAGTCTCTATAAGATGGCCAAGCATTACAAGCGACATGGTGTCAATTCAAGCATGTTCCACCATGGGTTGGTTAAAATATTGTTGATGCATCATATGTTGACCATAGGTGAAAGTTGAGAGATCTTTTTGATGAGGAATGGTTTCATCCAGGATAATCCTACAACCAACCCTCTCTTGATTCCAAACCCTAACTCAGGCGAGCCAGTGGTTAAAAGCCAGTTCGTAAATTCAATTGACGAACCAAAGTTTATTGATAAAACCCCTCTAGATAAAGGATTATTGTGTAGATCTCCTGAACAGGTGACCGTCAAATTGGAGGGAAAAGATCCTCATGTGCATGTGAATGATGTTAGAGTTAATATTGATGTTAAGAAACATTGTAAAGGATGGAAACAACAATGCACAGATTTAAATTTCAAGGGTAAGAAGATCGGTCACCTAATCTCTAGACAACTAAGGAACTGAAAGGATACTCATCTGAGCTCGATCAATCCAATAGAGATAGATGAGGGTTAGATCCTGAGATAGAGGATTTTCTAGCTCGAGAAGATCAAGAAATTTAGGGTTCTAGGAAGGAGTTTATCATTCATACTGAACCTTATGATTTCGTGACAAATTTACCAGCATGCCTTAAAGGTAAATAAGAATTATCGGGTATCATGCAAGATCTGAAGAAAACAACAGTTAAGTCTGAAAAAACCTTGGTTGATTGTGTCCTTCATCTACCTGCCATCTCCCCTTTACATTGTGATGGTTGTTTCGATTGGGTTGAACATTACTATACCAACATTCCTCTCTTACAGGATCGAATTAAAACTCTGACTGCTCATAATGATTTGCTGAACCAAGAAAACCTTGATCTCAAGGCGCATGTAGAGAGGAAGACTAAACGTATCAAGAGATCTGGAAATGTAGTCATTAATAATGTGACCAGTGTCAAGGCAATAATACACTCTAAATTGTTCGACCCCTCTTTAGTTAACTTTTAATGGCAAAACAATTTTATTTTCCTTTCATTTTATTTATGTTATCTAATTCGACATAAGTCGATTTGAAGTTTGATTTCATTTACTAAATTAAGACTGGCTACAAAATCTTAGATTCTTTAGCCAAGTCTCGTTTAATAAAAAATTAGTTATTAATAATTGCTTTTCTAGTTTATCAAATTGGTTTTTCTTTTCTTACGAAATGGGAGACTTTTTTGTTGATTATTTAGAGGAAATATTCTCAATTATACGCCTAAATGATTATTATTTTCTCCTTCTTTATGTTTTATAAAAACTTTGATTTAATTCTTTAATAAACCAACTCTATTATAAGTGGCTTCCAATCCACTATTTTTGTAATATTACTTGATTTTGGGAGATCCAACTCTATCCTGTGAGATATGAGTATGTGGATCCTAGGTTACTTTAAATACTGTTCACTTTGTTAGTGAGAGGCATATTTGATTGGAACACTTTATGGACATGTAATTCCCAAGACTATATGGACAAGTGGTTCACACTTTGGCTTTAGACCAGCATCACACTATTACATTTATGTTTTTCCTCTTATATTATGGAATATTGATATGTTATACAACTTTAGTCCCGTTAGCATACAATGTTTCATTATATTCAGTGTTTAAAATTTTGTCTATAACTTGTTGTTTCATATATTATATCTGTGATCATTAATTCAACTTTAATATCATGATTTATGTTTGATTTTAAGTTGATGTATCAAATGAATGCTTCACATTAAAATTTATTTTACTGTAATCATTCATTATTAAAATGTCACTCGATCTATAAGTTTAATACTCTTTTCTTATATCCTAGCTGTCAATAAACACCTTGAGTTTATTTTGGAGATGTTAGTACAAGCATGTCACATTTTCTCTCACAGGCAAGATAGTTGGAAGTATGGATTGTACAGGGATATAAACACACCATGAGACTAATATTAGGTTAGTTTTATTCAGATTCAATTTCTGTTATTAGTTTATTTATTAGTGAAATAAGAAAGTTTAAATTGGGTGTGACTATTAATTATGTTCTTGCTTCAGATTATTCTTTATTAGTATCTTTTTTTTCAGTTCTTAGATTTTAAATTATAAAATAGAAGATATAAAAATATGTTCTTTCTTCATCTACTTCATAAATAATTACAAAAACATTGATTTCACAAGACATCCACCAAAACTTGCAATTTGTAATTACCTTGTTCATAATAACATGTTCATATTTATGATTTTGTTTAACATTTGTAAATAATTAGATCTACGTAAATAGTATTATAGTTTTAGATTTAGAGTAGTTTATGTCCTTTCTACTATTTTAGGATCCTAGTTGGCTAATAGAGCCATTAAGCCCGTCAGAATAGATTACACCAAAGGTCTTGGGTTAATTAGATAACCCTGGTTCGGATCTATTCTCCTAATTGACAGAGTGTCACTTACACCCTTCAACACAGCCGCATCATCCTCATCAACAAAAATAATATAGATCTATTCTACAGAACAAATTAGGGCCTCAGAACCTTATATCGATACATTCTTCCTCTATAACTAGGAGCACCAAACCTAAGAATGGATGTTGGAATTGTGGAGAAACCCACTATCAGAGGGTTTTTTATTCAAACCCCACCCTCTCCTAGGGTTTTCATGACCTCTCAGTCTAGGATCGTTCATAATTGGGAGTCGAATCGGCTCTTCGAACCCTATTGAGGCCCCATTATCAAACATAGGTCAATAATTTTTTTGGTGCAGGCCCAATAATGAACCCACGGGATCTTACTAAGCCCCTTTGCCTCTGAAATCAAATTTGGGCCCTAGCCCATTTTCTCTGAACAACTTCTCATGTGATCGAGGGTTGTGATCAAGTGTTGATTTAAATGTTTTCAGTGCTTCGGGCTTTGAAAATATACCTTTCTTACCCCTCGACTCCTATGAATGCACGAATCTTGCGAACTTCCGAAAAAAAATAGCGAGCAAGATCAATGATTCTCTATAGGCACAGATATCAACAACTCACACTATCCATGGGGACTCAGGTTTGGTGATTTTCTAACTGAGTCCAATACACATACCACTCGCAAAGTTCTGATCACCAAAAAAGGAAGATCTGACGACTTCTATTCCACCACTGGATTGAGGGATCTACCCCTCTTTTGAAAAGTGTCGAACACTGAATGCCAAAATGGTTGATCAGATGACTCTAGTGCTCCGCAGATCAATGGCTTCTATTCCACCTCCGCACTTCGGGATTTGGTGATTTTACCTCAACACCTTTTCACAAAATCTCTTGGATCGTCGAATCAGTGCATTCTCCCAAGTGTTAAATCGACAATCCTCAGCACATATGGATGGAGGGACCAGATCTCTTATGATCGGGCTTCAACGATTTTGACTACACCCATCACACGCAACTCTTTGTATCTCCTAACACAAAAATGTTGAAAGACTTCTCCTTCCTCCACATGTCCCCTTCCTAATTGACGACCATGATTCTTTTGGGACTTCAGGACTTTTGTTCCTATCTACACAATGACCCAAATTTGTCGAAGTACCATGTCCCCAAACTATGGATATTTCACCATGCATCCTCCTCCAATGAAAGGCTAGGATGGACTCTAACCTTTGGGCCTGCAAAAATCCTCACCACATTGCACTCTACTCCCTCTGAACTTCTAGGTCTACTTCCATGTGTACTTCCTCTCATCAAATCTAGACTTTAGGACTCCAGAGATATTGAATCATTCTTACGTCTATTCTCCCATATTTTCTATCCTCCAGACCTCCAGATATGACACCATGTGTCTCCTCTCGATCAACGGTGAGGACCGGCTCCACTCTTTGGAACTTCCGGGGATTTGACCCCTCTTAATAGTTTTTCTCCCAGATGGTTGGTCTTCAAGACTTAGTGATCCATTGATATGTGTACTCTACACCGATAGCTATGATGTGCTGCATCCTTCAAAGCTTTGGTAGACTTGCAACCCTTAGAATATTTTCTTCACTTCCTCCAGAGTACAAGACCTCCATTCTCCTATATCTACTGGCATGTGTCTTCCCGTCCAATGGTGAGGATCTACTCTGAGATTCAAAAAATTCTCTCCCAAATGCTCCACTTTGACAAACCCTCTAGAGTATTATGCCTCTAGACTAAGGGATCTGCTGAAACATGTCCTTCTACTTCAATGACTAGGATGCATTGTGGGAGTTTGGAGCTTCGGGCCTTCCTGAAACTGTACACCTGTGCACTTGTTCTCCCGGAGCACTGAGGCTCTAGACCTCCTTCGATTTCATGACACGCATCCCTCTCAAATGGACAGTCCTAACTTACTCCATATCCTGGGACTTTGGGGATCCTATATCATTCAATACATAAATTTTAAAAACCTCCAAACTAACAAAGTTCAAAGGGTGCATAGAGTTAAGCCCCATGCAACTTACCTAGATTGGATGACTGTCAATCCTCATGCCTAGATCTAATGATGAGGATATATTTTTCTTTGTGAGGATCTAAAGACCCATATTTCTCTCGACAACATATTAATGGTTGTTGTAGCTCCTCTCTGCGGTTCCTGTGCCTCCCCTCCAAATGAAGGATTTTTTCTCAAATTTTTGAAGACTTAACCTTCGAAGCTTCTCCTATAGGGTTGTCTCCTAGGCCTATGCTCGTGTTCCAAATATTCTACTCCTCTTGAGATTTTTTCAACACTTCGATGAAGTGTGAGTGCATACTTCTGCTTCTCCCACACTATGAGACTTGGAATGTTTTCTCCTTCTACACTCCTTGCAGGGCTCTACACGTACTTGTGCTATCTCTCTTGATATTGTAAAAACTTAGACTTCAAAGGGTTCATTCCCTTTGGTCTTCTCATCAACTCCTTGTGTCTTCCTGACACTCATGCTCTGTCTCCTAAGCTTAACCAACACTTTAGAAATGTTTTGTCTTTGTGCACTCCTTGCACGTCTTCACCTCCTGAAACCTGAACTCTTAAAAGTTCACTTTCACACTCCTTACGCTCTCTGTGAAGAATTTCACTACTCCTTATTAGATTTACCTTATGGTGTGCCATCCTAGAATCCTTCTCATAGAAATCAAACTAGAGTTTATGCTCAATGCACTCCTTGCAAATCCCTCAGAGTATTCAATAACTCTGGTAAATCTTCTTCAAAGTGTTCAACAACTTTGATGTGCACTCCTTGGACAATCCTCCCTTCTGAGGTAAATGAATTTCTCTGGTGTGCCCACCTAGCATGATGTTCTCTGAACTCGAGAGAGTTCAAGTGCACTCCTTGCACTGACTTCATAGAGTTTTCCCTAACTATGGTGTGCACTCCTTTCACAAGCCTAAGAGCCCAAAACTACTCATAAATCCACAAAGATATAGAAGTCTATCTAAACCTACAAACGTAGCCTACTTGCACATCTATAATATCCATAAGTAGACATAGAATACATTTAGAAAATTAACATTCATAACACATTAAAACACATAAACCACATATGTAGGAAAAACTTCTTTTGTATTATATCTTAATGCTTTTGTACAAAGATTTACAAAGATTAGACTACAACCGAGTCTTCAACACTTTCTCTCCTCTCCACTCTTAAGCTCTCTCAAATTTCTCATCAACTCCTAACTCATCGAAAACTTACTCATTCTTACTAATTATAATGAATGTTGATACAAAAGCTTTTTTTACAAAAGAGGGGCTCCTCAAGACTTCCCTCCATCTACCTACTCACATTGAATAGAATTCAATTACAATCAATGGAAACCTAGTCTAAACCAGAACTAACCCTATCTACCTGTTATCCATTAAAGGTGACTTCACATGCATCATGTATAAAGGCACATGGCTCAACTTTCCATGAGCCTTACAACATTTAATTACATCAAAAATTTTAAATTTTGGGTTCAAAATGATAAGTTTGGCACCTCTCTTTCCTTGGAACCCATTCCTCCTTGTGCATTGATGCATTGGCTTGCTGGTGCTTGATGAGGTTGAGCGACGCTCCTGCATCATACTCTCGCACTGAAAAAACTCATGAGCTCCTACTCATGTCTCCCCTGCTTCTTATACATGTCCTCCTCTTTTCAACTTCCTCTTGTTGTTGATTGTCTCCTTTGATGATTCTAGCATCAACTTCCTAATTTCTTCAATATCCTTGTCCATCTGGTCTATTAGATGTCGTTTCTTTTAAAGTATTCTCTGTTGTTGCATCTTCTTCTCCTCACACATATCAATGGGCAAAGATTCTTGATATCCCATGCTAATTTCACCTTTTGTGGACTTGACTTGCCACTCCACTGTAGATTAAAACTATGCAGCCATACTAACGAGCTTCTACTCAATGATCTCCTCTAACAGTTCTCCTTCTTTCAAATCCTCTCCTTATGCTGGTACAAGTCCAGCACCATCAAGTTGCTCCTCAGGATGGAATTTTTCTTCATTTTTCACAACTACATCCCTCTAACAGTCTTCTTTTGTTTATGGATTGCCTAACCAATCCTCTAGCATCTTCAGTTCTATCTCCCACTGACTGAGCATTGCATCTGTTTTCTCTTCTTCTTCTTCCATCTCCTGGGAAGATATCAATGTATGCTCTTTCTCCTTCTTTATTACATCTTGGTTGGTTGTCTCTCCTCTGTTGTACTTTCAACATGTGCACTGGTCTCTATTGGGATTCTTGGCAGGAATATATTGATTCCTCCAATGATCATAATGCCCTTCTAATCCTCCTCCTTTGTCATCATTTCTTGATGATACAAACTCTCCTCTAAGGTCATGATAATCTTAGACATTCTCATCTTCATTTCTTTCAACACTCCTTGTTGATCTGAAATCCTTTTTGAGCTCCAGATACTTTCAGATAGTCTCACCTCATCCTCCTTTTCCACCTGGAAACCTAAGGTTTCACTCCTTACCTCCTAGAATTCTACGATATCCTCCACCAATATCCTCTCATTGACCACCTAGAAACTTGGAAGTTCACTTATGCCCTCCTGGCAGTCTACAAGATCTCTTATTGATCTCCCTTCATTGCCCTCCTGGCAGTCTACAAGATCTATGACTGATCTCATCTCATTGCCCTCTTCAAAATCTGCATCACCACCTTTTCCAACCTGGAAGTTTATGAGATATTCAGTTGATCTCTGCTTCTCATCACTGAGTTCCTTCCAACCTATGGCTCACAAACGCAAACCATATCCTCCTCTATGGCACTGAGGTTTTCAGCATACCTCAACCACCTCCTCAATACCTAGCACTACCTCCTAGAAACCAACTATTGGATAGGCTACCTTTCTTTTCGCTTCAAGGGCCATTCATACCCCTAGATTACTTCATATTCAAGATTAGCCTCTCGAGTTCTTCTTGGATCTCCTTGAGCTATTTATCTCTCTCTGCGGTGTTCACCTACTGTCGGTCTTTTCTCTGACCCCATTTCTGGCCTTCAGTAGCCATATTCTTCCAATTCCTTCAAGAATGCAACTTGTTCTTCTCCTTCAGACCACCTGGCTGTCTACTTTGCCTACTCTGCAACTTAGAACACCATTGGATTTCTCGTGCAGCCCTCCCGATTTTCTACTAATTATTACATGCTTGCAAAAAATATTCATAGAGCACCAATACTTTGTCTTCTCCTCGTCGACCTTCTATTTGTAAACAAAAATAGTCTCTGATACCAGTTGCTGGTATCATACCAAAAATTTCCTCACTCATCTCCTACTTGTAGACAAAATTGTGCTCTTATACCACTTGAAAAAAATCCCACCCTCTCCTAGTGTTCATGCGACCTCCTAGTCTAGGATCATTCATAATTGGGATTCGAATCATCTCTTCAGGCCATCATGAGTCCCCATTATCAAACACAGGTCTTTAATTTCCATGGTGCAGGTCCAAGAATGAACCCGCGCGCTCTTAGTAAGTCCCTTTTCCTTTGAAATCAAATTTGGGCCCTAGCCCCTTTTCTCCGGCCAAATTCTCACGTGACTAAGGGATGTGATCATGGGATAACCAATAGGAACTAATTCATCGGTTTTCAGTGCTTCAGGATTCGAAAATCTACCTTTCTTACCCCTTGACTCCTTCGAATGCATGAATCGTGCGAACTGCCAAAAACCAATAAGTAACAATATGAATGGTTCTCTATAGGAACCAAGATCGATGGCTCACACTATCCACAAGGATTCAAATTTGATGATTTTTTTACTGTTTCCAATACACATAGCACTCACAAAGTGTTGGTCGCCGAAAAAGGCATATCTAATGGCTCTTATTCCACCCCCAGAGCGACGACTCTACACATCTTTCACAATATGGTCTTCGACAAAAAAAATTCCACTCCAATGCACAACACTTACAAAGTGTCGAACGTCGAATGCCAAAATGGATGATCGGAAAACTCTGCTTCTCCCCATATTAACAACTGTTATTCCACCTACATGCTTTAGGCTTCAATGATTTTACCTCAAATCCTTTCCACAAAATCTTCTGGATCATCGAATTGGTAAATTCTCCCAAGTGTTAAATCGACGGTACTCAACACAAATGGATGGATGACCTAGATATCTTCTCTTTTGGCTTCAACAATTTTCACTGCACCTAGCATGCACATCCCTTCATATCTCCCGATGTCGAAACACTGAAATACTTCTTTGTACTCCATGTGTCCCCTTTTTGATGGATGACTAGGACGCTTTCGAGACTTCGAGACTTTTTTTCTTGTCTGTACGACGACCCAAATCTGTCGAAGTGCCACGTCCCCAAACTATGGATATTTCACCACACCTTCTCCTCCAATGGACGACTAGGATGGAATCCTACCTTTGAAAATCCTCTCCACACTGCAATATGCTCCCTTCGGGGTGTTGAACCTTCATTTTAGCACTGAGATTCATCCTTAGACTACTAGAGTATAATCCCAATACCCGTTTGATTTAAATGATTAAAAAAAGTAATACTTGGTGGATCAACAAGAAAAGAGTAAAAGGGAGGGCATCAGACTTCTTGTGAATACATTCTATTAAGCATGGAGTCATAACATTCTGCAGAGCACAAGAAATCAGGATGCATACCAGAGAAAGGCCTTATGAAAAGATGGATATAAGAATAGAAGGTAAGAAAAGAGAATAATATACACATAACAGAGATCCTTTCTATAATATACATTAAAGAGTGTTTGAACAATAATTTATGATTAACAAGAAATTACCACAAATCCTTTGCAGCTCATGAATCCATTAACCAAAGGTAGTTTTTGATTTTCAAAATATCTAAATATTACTCAAGAAAGATGATAAGAAAGAATGGAAACAAGAAAAAAATAGTCTGGTATCACAACTTTTATGAATCTCTAATAAAAGAAATATGTACAACACATGCCCTCAGGCTTACAAATGAGCAACTCAATTGCTCCTTTAGATCTCTCCTCTCTTGGATCATAAATCCAAACCTTTTATGATAACCAAAGGAGGCTTCAACCAAGGAGTTACATAGGATCCTCCTCCATTTAGGAGTCGTGTTACAAAATATTCCAACAAAATCCTAACAAAATCATATTTTTTAGGATCTTACCTATTGTGATAAATGCCTCTTGAAACATGTCATCCTGGTTGATTTGGAGATGGAACACATGTCCCTCATATCAAACTAAATCCTAGGAGATGATTCAAACCTTCCTTCACACCTGCCATCCTTCCCATAGCTCGAATTGGTCAGAGTGTTAGAGTTCGCAGCGCTTGTGACAACATGTGTTGCAAACTTTCTTGTAGGTTATGTTATTAGATTTTCTAAAAAGAAATACAAACTGGGTTGGGCTGATTTTCTGTCAACAAGTTAAAAACAACATTTTATTCCTCCACACAAAATTTCAGAGGAACCCATATGGGAATTCAAATGTTATGAGAAAAATCGTCCTATGTTGTGTGCTATACTTTTAAAAACTGTCAAAAATACTAGTTCGCAACAACGACACTGCGAACTTTTCTGTATAATCATGTTTTATTTTTTAAAAGATTAAAAACCTAAAAAATTATGTCAGGATTCCAGTCATGCTGCAAAAATACATTATATTGATATATAATCATTTAAGGATGAATTTGAAAGGATGCAAAAGATGAAAGTTTCATCAGTCCTAGAACATAGTGTTTGCAACATAGTTCATAGTGCCAATATGAAAACCAACCAAAATCCCTTTCTCAACACTCAAACATGATGAACACTCTCATGAAGTAACAGGTGTATCTAGGCTTGATTCTGACATACTTGAATTAGCACAAAGGTGTGTGCAAGTTGTCCAACCTCTAACTCTCTCCTTCAGCCAATTCGCAGTGCCTGTCACCAGATTGCAACACCTAATTCAAATAAGATTTACATGCTTAGAGGAGACTGTTAGAATTTCGAAAGACCTGATCCCTGATTTTTTTTTAAAAATAGGCTCTAAAAAAAATGAAATCCCTTATCATGACAAAAAGGTAATCATGGCAATGAATGAATGGATCACTTTAGTACACTGTGAACTCTCCTAGTGAGTTGGCAGCACATACAACTTTCTTTAACATGACATTTAAACAGATGGATGATGAAAAAGAGAAAATTTTATACAACTGAGAGGTGACATGTCATGATAATGATGCAAGGATCAAAGGTGTGACTCAAAAAAAAAAACCAAAGTGGTTCTTTTTTACCCCTACAATTCTATGTGCTAACATCTAGCTCCATAGGGATGGCATGATCCCTGCTAGATGCTAAGAACATGCAGTTCCAACGCCTTATCCATCCCATCTCTGCAATATGTAATCTTTTTATGCCTTGAGAGAACCTTTGATCATTTATTTAAAACTAAAAAACACTCACTACAAACCAAATGATTGCATAGTAAGATTATTTATAAACATTCCAACACTAGTCTATACAACTGAGCTTCTTCGGTTAATTGAATTCATACTTCCAATGCAGCCAGGTGAGTATCAAATTGATGAAAATAACTCCTTCCATGCAAATGTTAAAAATAATTTTCAAGTGATATGAAGCTTGCAGCAAGAGGTTAGTAAGCAATGGATACTTACAACTATGATCTGAAATCATACCAACAACTCAATCATTAGAAACCTTTGAAAAATATAACTCTATGTAAAAATCCACAGGATCATGAAACTTATGAAGAGACATTTGTAATGGGTTAAGAAAACCATCTTGCTCCTCTGTGAAGGTTGATTCATAAATAAAATTAGAGCCCTCATACACTTTACATCTACTCATATGTTGTTTGATGTTTGTTGCAAGTGCAGGTATAGAAATGATAGACATTTCCTCGTCGATCCTTGGAGTTTTATTCTCTTAAATAGGTGATAAAGAGAATTCCAACTGTTGTTGTAATTCTTCCTTATCTCCTTCATTGTATTCCCATGTCTCAGATTCAAAACTGTCACATGCTAATATATCGATCTTCTCATTATCATCCGAATACTCAAATGAAACAATTTGATTTTCATGACAACTTAAAACAGTAGATACATTTGATACAATGTCATAAGTATCTACATTATGGCTATCACTTTGAATATCATCAACCTCTTGATCATAATGAAAAGTGTCTACTACTGCAACATACTCTTTATGAATATTTTATCCTTTACTCAACAAATCGAATTCATAACAACATTCTTGATAAAGGAAATCAACTGCAAATTTCTCTTTGCAAAACAAACAAAATGCAGCATGAAAATGTCTTAATGAGTAATACAAGCAACCAAAAGTGATCTACACCAATCACGAGCGACTCCATATAAAGAGTATGTAAATAATTTGATGAGGACATATTAATGTATAACTTTCATCTTAAGTATGTACTCATGAAAATCTAGTAAAAACTCAACTGGAATTTCCCAATTTTCCCCTCTAAACATCGAAAGGAAACCTTCCCATTCATCTCTATTAAGCACCGGATTTGGAAAACTGACTATCTTTGAAAAATCACAAAAATCATACCTCTGAGCTAGGATCTTGTCCATTTCAAAACAATGGAGTCTCCAATAGATATATGAACAATGGATTCGCCATGGTGAAACATAAGGAGTCTAAAAGTTTCTAGCTTCAATTCACCATCCAAAGCTAGATCTAATCATCATAGTTCACCTAGGGAAGATGTCTTCATTGTCATCCCCGGTAACAACACCAAAAATGTTATAAGTAAGAGTCACCCTTAGAATGCTAGAGGATAATCCCAGTACCCATTTTATTTAAATGATTAAAACAGGTAATACTTGGTGGATCAACAAGAAAAGAGTAAATGGGAGGGCATCAGACTGCTTGCAAATACATTCTATTGGGAATGGAGTCATAACATTCTGTAGATCACAAGCAATTAGGCTACCTACCAGAAAAAAGGCTTATGTCAATATGAATACTGAGGAATAGAAGGTAAACAAAGAGAAGAATGTCCACATAACAAAGATCCTTTATGTAATATAGATTAAAGAGTGTTTGAACAATAAGCTATGATTAACTATCAATTACTAGAAATCCTTTGTAGCTCATGAATCCATTAACCAAAGGCATCTTTTGATCTTTAAAATATGTAAATATTACTCAAGCAATATGATAAGAAAGAATGGAAACAAGATAAAAAAAATATGGTATCACAACTTTCATGAATCTCTAATGGCAGAAATCCCTACAACACATCCCCTCGGGCTTACAAATGAGCAACTCAACTTCTCATCTATCACTCTCCTATCTTGGATCATGAATCCAACCCTTTTCTCATGAAAATCCCTTTTATTTATAGTGAATAATATCTATCTAACCTAAGGAGGTCGGAGAGAAGGATTTACATGGGATCCTCCTCCATTTGGGAGTCTTGTTACAAAAGATTCCAACAAAATCCTATTTTTTAGGATCTTGCCTATTGTGATAAATGCCTCTTAAAACATGTCAGCCTAATTGATTTCGATATGGAACACATGTCCCTCATATAAAACTAAATACTAGGAGACCATTCGAACCTTCCTTCACAACTGACATCCTTCACATAGCTCGAATTGGTCGGACGGTTAGAATTCGCAGCGCCTATGACAACATGCATTGTGAACTTTCCTATAGGTTATGGTTTTATATTTTCTCAAACAATACAAACTGGGTCAAGATTATTTTTTTTCATCAAGTCAAAAACATTATGTTCTTCATCCACACAAAATTTCATAGGAGCCCAGATGGGCATTCAAAAGTTATGAGAAAGAACATCCTCTGTTGTGTGCTACTTTCTTAAAAATTATCAAAAATACCAATTCACAGCGTAGGTGCTGCGAACTTTCCTGTAGCATCTTGTTTTATTTTTTCAAAGATTAAAAAACCTGAAAACTTATGTCAAGAGTCCAGTCATGCTGCAAAACTCCATTATCTTGATATATAATCGTTTAAGGATGAATTTTATAGGAAGCAAAAGATGAAAGTTTTTGTAGTCCTAGAACAGAGTGTTTGAAACACAGTTTGCAGCTCCAATATGAAAACCAACCAAAACCGCTTTGTCAATCCTCAATCACAATGAACAACCTCATGTAGTACTAGGTGTATCTAGGCTTGATGATGACATATTTTAATTATCACAGAGGTTTTTGTAGGTTGTCCAACCTCCAACTCTCTCCTTCAACCAGTTCACAGCGAAGTTCACAACACATGTCACTAGTTCGCAACACCTAATTCAAACAAGATTTGCATTCTTAGAGGAGACTATTAGGATTTCCAAAGACCTGATCCCTAAAAATTTGTTAAAAATAGGCCCTGAAAACAATGAAATCCCTTAGCATGAAAAAAATGTAATGATGACAATGAATGAATGGAGCACTTGAGTATGTTGCGAACTCTCCTAGTGAGTTGGTAGCACATACAATTGTCTTTGAATTGAGATTTAAACAAATGGATGATTAAAAAGAGAACCTCTTATAAAAATGAGAGGTGACATGTCACGGTAATGATGTAAGGATCAAAGGTGTGACTCAAAAACAAAACCCAAAGTGGTTCCTTTTTAGCCCTACAATTCTATGTCCTAACACTCTAGACTTTTGGATCCACTGCCATGTGTCCTTCCTCTGATCAATGGTCTTGATCAACTCTATACTTTGGGACTCTAGAGAGATCGAACCCTTCTTAACTCTATTCTCCTGGAGTTTCCATCCTTTGGCCCTCGAGATCGAATGCCACATGTCTCCTCCAGATCAACGGTGAGGATCGGCTCTGCTATTCGAAAATTCGGGGGATTTGACCCCTCCTAATATTTTTTTCTCTTGGATGGCTAGTCTTCCAAACTCAACAATCCATTGATACATGTACTCTACATCGACGACTACGGTGTGATCTCACCTTCAAAGATTTCGGAGACTTACAATCCTTAGCACCTCTTCTCCAGTTCCTCTGTAGTACAAGACCTCTAGACTCCTAGATCTGCTTAAACATGTTCTCTTGTCCAATGGTGAGGATCTTCTCTGGGATTTGGAAACTTCACTCCCAAATTCTCCACTTTCAAAAATACTCTGGAGTACTATGCCTCCAGACTAAGGGATATGCTAACACATGTCCTTCTTCTTCAACCGCTGGGATGTGCTACGGGACATCAGAGCTTCAGTTCCTCTTGCGTCTGTACGCTTTGTGCAATTTTCTCCCAGATCATTGAGGCTTTGGTCCTCCTCAAATCTGCTGACATGCGTCCCTCTCAAATGCACGATCCCGACTTACTTTGGATCTCGGGACTTCGGAGATCCTGTCTCCTTCAATACAAAAACTTGAAAAACCTCTGAATTGTCGAAGTTCAAAGGATGTAGAGGGTTAAACCACGTGAAAATTACCTGGATTAGACGACTAGCGATCATCGTGCCTAGATCCAATGGTGACGATCTATTTTCCTCCCTACGCACTCATCCTCGAGTCTCACACTAGTACATTTGGGTCAAATTCCGACGATGCGTTCGACGCAATTGCCACTTTATATTGTTGGGAGAATGAAAAACAACGAACCCACTCAAATTTCGTTTCACATGCCGTCTCTTTTTCGACGACATAGATTTCGTCGTTATTGTGACGTCTTGGAGGTGGAAAGACCGACGTTTTGAACCTGGCAAGAGGGATTTCTTCAACGTGGCAAGAGAGACGTCTGGAACGTGGCAAGAGTGACGTCTTGAACGTGGAAAGAGAGACGTTTGGAACATGGCAAAAGAGACGTCTTGAACGTGGCAAGACCGACGTCTTGAAGGTGGCAAGAGAGATGTCTTGAACGTGGCAAGAGAGACATCTGGAACATGGCAAGAGAGACGTCTTGAACATGGCAAGATTGACGTCTTGAAGGTGGCAAGAGATATGTCTAGAACGTGGCAAGAGAGACGTTAAGAGGTATCATCTTCGACGTGGTTTCTATGGGAGCGACACTCCAAGATGTCGCAATAGAGACTATGTTGTCGGTATTTAAAAAAAAAATACAATATCAATACTAAGAGGGACAGGTACATTAACCTTTGCTAAGATACTAGCCATATCAATATTTAAATCTATATCATAGGTCTTAGGCAAGGTTGGTTGAGGAGGAGGACTAAATTCCAATGGTAAAGGGGGTCTTATCTAATAAGGTTTAGGATCACTAGGTTATGTCTCGGGTGTGTTATCACACGAGCTCGCAATTGTTGAACTAAAGTCCAAAAGCTCAAGTGCAATCATGCGTAATAAGACTGCAAAAATATACTAGAGAGTAAGTCCCTGTTTTTAGATAGGATCAAAATAATATTGTACTTTCTTGGGTATGTTGAAACAAGTGCCATCCAATACAAGATCCTATATAAAAATGAGATAGCTGAGCAACAAAAATTCCAGAGACTTCACTGAAACCTCTGACAATTTGTTTGACATTTAACAAACAACTATATCATCAATAATACAACTTGAAGTTATTGCAGGTATTGCTTTGTATCATTTGTCTAGCACAACAAATTCACATGTAGCATGCAAGTGTTCTACATATATACATTGAGCAGAAGAGAAAATTCATAGAATGCAAATTGTATCAATTTTAAAAAACCATAACGGATTTGGACTCCAGATATAAAGATCATAATCGCTCATGCCAAGACATTTGAAAATGCCAAACCATGTAAAATTCAATATCCCAATACTCGGTCAGAACA
>JASDQU010374594.1:80047-92125 GCA_032191745.1 Picea mariana
AATTGTCATATACAAAGTTAATCTGTGTAGTAGATATATTAAGTGACTGAACATCAGTGATTTTTCATATCATTTTTCGATAACAAATGTTAGTCGACCCTCAAAAGAATATTTGTCTACACCACCACCATATAAGTTGGCCATATGTATCTTAAGCCAATAAATCCCTATCTTTCCTAATGGTCTACCCTCAACAAATTCTAGAAGTCCTCGACACACATCTGAACCTAGATGATTTAAATATAGATGCATTTGGTAAGCACGCCCTTGAACATCCAAGTTATGTGGATAGTAAAATCATTCTTTATCCTTCATTTTCCTTGCAACCTGATCAAGGCAAAGAACAATAACTTGAAATCACATACTAGCATCAAAGAATTTATGTAGAAATCTAGTAAGCTATATGTAAGAGTAATGTGGAGTATCTTACAGTAAGTTTTAATTCTACATCACAACGCTGAGAGCGCCTCTCACTATTTGTCTCCTTTACCTTCTTTAAACACCATTTCCAATGTTTAATCTCTGTTTCATCTTCGGTATCCGTTTTCTTAGGAATGGCCACCTACCAAGACATTTTCACTTCATCAACAAACCATGCTTGATGATGCACAAATAGTACAAATCTCTACATTTTCTACACTTTTGTCTCAAGTATGTAAAATCGTTGATACTATATTATACAAAACATCACAATCCATTTAAAATCACGGTAAATACTGAAAAAAAGAAAATCAACTTACATCCTCCCGATCAATCAAGTCTGCAAGACGACCTCCTCCTTCCCAAAGCCTATCTACCACATCAAGAATTCTTTTATTAATTCTCCATTTTGTTGAGCCAAGTGTATCCAATGCCTGCAAAGGGAAAAATAAAAACTCTTAAATATGTAGTCAAATCAGAATCACTTGATATACATCAAAAAGAGAACAACAAAAAGTTGAGCTCAATAAGGTGATAGAAACCTTAGCTAATTAGGATTTAGTATGTTGTTTGAAATAGGTACAAATTAAATCTAAAAGGGAAATGAACATATAACACACATTAAAGTGCCTCTACAAACTACTGGGCCAACCATGCTCCACCTTGCATTCAAACTATGTCTATAAGAATTGAGATATGCAACAATAGCACACTAAATCCATACCTAATATACTCTTTGTATCTGGTTCCTTTGAACTCTCTTCATTCCTTGTCATTGTTGATTTGCCCCATGTATGTGCATTACATAAGGAGGCAAGATTAAATAACCTCCCTTATCATACCTAGAATGAATTAGATTAGTTGTTTTTAATACCATGCTCATTTTCAAAACAATCGGCATACCAAAGCAAGTTCTATATAGTATTGATTACCAACAAACTGAATGGAACAAATTCAAATTAGAAACAACCATCCTATATTGAAACAACGGGGACAATATTAAAGCAAATACAATGAAGACATACAATTATAAACTGCACAGGTTTTTCATTCGCTACAAGTTTTAATAGAAGGATGAATGCTTGTAAAGTGAGCTAAAACTTTTGAGAGGCCTCTGTAGCATTTTTCTATTTTCTACCCCATTGGAAACAGATGGAAATATTTATTTTCATACAAAATATTTTCTATTTTATTCCTTTGATAATCTTTGCAATACAAAAATTCATAAAATAGCCAATATTTTCCTGAATTACAATATGCTTTTCTCATGCACTTTGTTAAGAGTAAGGCATCTGCCTGCACAACCCTCCAACAAACTCAAACATCACTGGTTTTCTGTATAACTGCAAATTTCCTTTCAAAACTTGATGAAGACAATAGGAATTTCATTATGCCAAACCTCTTGTAGAACAAACTCATACCCTATCCAAAGAATAGGTTTGACCAACATTGGCATGTAAGGGATCACCATGTGCCTTGCCTGTAAAAGAAAATAAACATTCATAGTAAGGAAGAGTAAAAGAGTAATGCATTTTTAAAGCTTTCTTTCTTTCTTCTCAAAGTCTTGTCAAAATATATAAAACAGACATCTCAAGAGCTTACACTTTCTCAAACCCCTCAATTCTGTAGGCAACCATCTGTAGAAAAATAAAGTTTGATATCTTGAGAAATGTTTTCCAAAAATCTATTACTACTTAATGACCACATCAAAAATTAATCTTAGATGATTCAAACAATCCCTCAATAATATGGTCAGATTTTCAGCATACCGTTCTTTCAAGTCCCCTCTTCACCAACGGATCACATTCTATAACACCAAATCTCTTCAAAACCTTCCTGAGTATAATAAAAACAACAAAATACTTATGAATAGGGATTGTTATTCAAGATTAAATAACTTCCTCAACTATACTTTACAAAAAGAAATAATAATAAATCATGGTGCAAGTAAATTACAGAGTAATAAACTCAAAATTCATATAGGAAAGATTTCTTACGTGCCAATCATTAATGTCCTCAATGTGTGCTTAAATGCGGGTCTAATTTATGGAGGTCCTTCTGTGGACTGATCAACATGAGGTTGTATGAAGGTTGCTTGTAATAGGAGCTCTATCAAACGACTTCCCACCCAAGATACAAAACAATAAACATCATAGATATTGAAATAAAAAAGAAAGACATAAATCACATGCCATCATATCTTGCAACTGAAATCCTCACCTTAGCCTGCAGAGAATTACCCCAAGGTTTTGAATCATCGCTTTCTTTAACAATCTTCCTCACTATTTGTCCTTTCTATGTTTTCATCAAATCTTTTAAATGATTATGAATAACTTATTGTTCCTTAGTTACTGTTTGTGCTTCCTCTACTTTGTTCTTAGTCCTTTTTTTGGGGTTTTTTCTTTGTCTTTTCCAAGAAGCTATGAACCTTAACCTGAAATAAATAAATAAATAAATAATAAAAAAAAGGCTCCACATTTCAATGATCAAATTGGAAACATATGTCATAGAGAAAACCAAAACATCATATTAATATCACACAAGCCTCGTATAAACATTAGAAACACCAAAGATATATCAAGATCAAAAGGATGCCAAAGTTGCAAGCCTGGGAAATCCATACATGCAACTAATAATACATTTTTTATGACAAAATTACACAACTTCCATAAGCAAACAATAAGACATAAATTATCTTCATAAGACCTTCAAGAAACATAATTCCTTTGATTGAAGTACTCAAGCATTCAACTTCATATTTTTGTATTATACTTTTTGCACTCTTTCAAAATGAGTTGAACCATGCTCATGAGTCCTGATATGTTCGTCCCTGGAGCCATAACCATTTCTTCTTGATGATAGAAAAAATTGTATCATCTAGAATGTAACCTAGCTAACCCTCAACTCATGAAACAAAATTTAATCCCCTGAAGACGTAGTAGAAAATTTTCCCTCTCCATGCATAAAGTGTTCCCCTAGAGGGCCACTTCAACACCATCATAGGGGAGAACATACCATGGTCACTTGTTGTCAATCTAACACTCAAGGATAAAAAGAAGGAGATTGATCAATGTGTATTCTCCTGGAATAAATTCCAACAATTATAGGAGCAGTCTCATAATACTAAATAATTCCAGCATAAATGAAGACAAGCAATGCCCCAACAACAAATGAATTATATTGATCCATCTCATAATTGAAGAGAAGAAACAGTTTCCATGTCGCATTGCCCAATATTAACAAGTGTATCATGTAATGGATCCAACGCATCAATGGATAGTAATATTTCTATCTCCCAATTAACTTAGCGTATTAGTGTTGGCTGCAAGCTGTAACTTAACCCAGAACGTTGTGGAAGGAGTAACTACAATGTGGTTTCACCATTTTTAACAGAGCCCCACTCTATATTGTAATTCTAGCCTTCCACAAACTACTAAATGAGTCAATTTGAATCTTGGAGGAGATCTACTCATTGTCAGAGAACAAGATACCCAATGTTGAGTGCGTATGGCCCTAACTGAAAGTCCAATAGCCTATGGAAGGAGTAATATGCTACGTGCAAAAAATTGAGTATAGAAACTTAGATGGAAAGTTGCAACAACTATGTAATTAGAGACATCAATCTCACTTGGCTAATTGGATGGATGGCCCATGTCTATTGGCCTAGAAACCCAAACGGGAAAACCATCTTTGAATGGTTTCTCAATTTTTGTTTTTGACAATTGCAGGGTTACAATGAAGGCCATTCAACAATCTACATAGACAACTTCTTCTTCTACATCCTCTCCTCTCGGCCAAAAGACCCTTTGTGCATAAAACAACAACATTCCATTTCCTATTATAATATCTATTTACATCCTCTATAACATTGTCCAGATATTCAACCTTCGTGAGACGAACGCACTTACCCATGTTGTTCCAGAGGCTCGCAACCTCTCTATCGCTTTGGAGGTGGTTGCTAATAATTACACTTTGTCTCAACAACTTCACATCCTCTTCGGCGTCGATCATCCCATTCATGAAATCGATACATGGTGTGAAATCCATCACACCGAGTGCGATGGAAGCTTCGAATGCCACCAGATTTAGTATGTAAAGGAAAAATGATACATACTAATGTATCATCCTTATAATTTTTGTATGAACCTCCATGCCCTTCCATAGTGATGCCAAATTGGCACATGATGGAAGAAAAGTAGCAAATGTGAAGTGATTGGGTTGGAGACCTGTTCTTGACATCTGGTGAAAGAGTGTCAATGCCTCCTCAGGAAGTCCATCCCTTGTGCAAGCAACAATCATGACTTTCCACAAACACGCATTTCATTAAAGCATTTGGTCGAATACTTTGCGAGCGTCCACCATAGTGCCGCACTTGGCATACACATTCAAAAGTGTGTTGTGTAAAAGTGCCACAAGGATTCTATGTGTCGTTTCTCTTTTCAAAAATCAGCATGACCTTGGCAATATTACAAGCATATTGAAGTCAATAACCAAGTGGAGGACATCCTAGATGTTTATTACTTTATCTGGAATTCTATAAGTGCAATAGAATTTGGCATCAAACAAAGGTAACAACATCATGTTTTTATTATAATTCTCCAACACAATAGGGAGAGTTTCTTTCTGAGTTTGAAAACTGCTAAGTAAAAAACTAAAACTTCTACAGAAGTACCAACAGATCTTGCATGGATTAACTAGATATGCTTAAAAAGTATAAGTGCTCATCTCTATGGAAAATTAGCTGAAAAAAAATGGGTAGAGATCCTAACCTTCTCCATCCTGGTCCATTACATCTATCTCATCTTCAGATGATGTCCACTCACTACTTCATTTTCTCTGTTCTCTACTTGAGGATGCAACTTGGCTCAACGAAGATCATATTGCTTCTACATGTGCAGCATCACCTGGGTCCATTTCTCTATCTAACAACAGTGATATATATCCTAGAAAGAATATTCACTTCAATCAATAACAAGCAGCTATTTGAATCCTTAAGGTTTGTATACATGAAAATAAAAATACACCTTCACATTTACTATCGCTATAATTTGGCTGATGGAATGGAGTTTTAGGCTCATTGATTTTCTACCTTATAGGTTTGTTGGCCTCTACTTCTTCTAAGTTTCTTTCATCCCAGATAACTCGGGCCCTGCTTGCAATCATTAATATAAAATGGGTAGAATAATAGATATGCCAACCAGGATTTGATGGAAATATTCATAAATGCAATTCTAAGATACTAAGCTAAGACTCAAAGGAAAAGTGTCTCTATTTCCTTCGTTTCATACCAATAAGTGTAGAGTGTGAAATTCTTATATGGATACCTTCTCATGAAATTCATGATACAACCCAGGTGGTCCAACAACAAGAAACCTTGGTCTGTCAGCTCTTGATAAATTTAAAATCAGTGTTCTATTTCTTTTTGATTAACAATAAAATATATGAATAATTTTTAAAAAGCATCTCCATCTTCCGTGTAAAGGGAAGACCATCCTATTGGACATGATCTTAGGATTCATAACATAAAAAGAAAATAAGGATATGAAGTGTAGAATCAAGAACAGAGGAATCGATTTAACAATAGTATGCCCAAGCTATGAAACATCCAATTATCATTACAATTATAATAACATATGAAACTCTATTGGGCTTTCTACTTGTTGGTGCCCACTTCAAACCTTCTTCTTACACAACACAGTTTCATCAACCCCGATTATATAGCTTTATTATGAATGTTTATAGGACATGTGGAAGGAAACATAACTGTTGTGAAAACTCAACCTTTGACCTTACAAAAGAAGTTGGAAGTGGAAACCAGATGCACCACTCCCAAAATATAAAAGGAAAGGTGATATATATGTTCTTTGGTTAGAATGATTTTTCTTGTGAGATGGAAAATATCAGGCCTCAAACATAGCTATATGCTTATTAGGAAACCATTCTCTAACAATGGCTTGGGATGTTAGTTTCATCCATAGTTGCATTGGAAGTTGATCAACCTCCCCCCTAAACTACCAGTACCAGATCTTCCCTGCATCCGTTTTGGGTATGACTTCGCATATCAGAAACAAATCCAAATGGATCAATTTAAGATTTGTTTTTGGTCTACAGATCTATACTAGAACGTTCCAAAATTCACATTTTTACCAGGCAATATATACATTAACAATAGAAAAACTAATAATAGGAAATTTAATTCCATAGCATTTCCAGCCTTAATGTCCATACCAAATTTGCCACAATTCCAAGGTCATAAGGCTCCTAGCATAACTGAGACAGACATAAAACTTGTAGACTGAATAAATCACAATCCTTGTCACAGATTCTTTGGGTTAGCTAGATTAAATAAAAATCACAAATATTCATGTATAATCGATTGCAAGAAAATTCAGAGAAACATTTTGCAAATGGAAAAATGGACTATGAATAATACATACAAAACCTGTGACCAGATATACCATTTTTCCATGTCATGATTTTATTGAGAATATGATATCATTGGGAATAGTGGTTACTACTAATTTAACATAATCAACTAACATTGAAACATGAAATATCCTGGCAGGTGAGGATCTATCCCCATCCCGAAGGTGCCATGCACATAACCTGAAAGTGCCACAAGGTTGATTCCAGATAGACACTTCCCATTCCTGTGTGCTCAGGATTCTTATTTTAACAACCTTATACCTTGTATATTATATATGAATAACCTTTTGATTTAGCCATATGCATAGTTATGTCAGGCTGCTAGCTTGGCTGAGACAATCGCCAATGCTTCTTTTGGTGGGAGATACTCCTTTAAGACAAAGGTCTTTCCTCCTTTCTTCAGCCTAAACTCATGAGGCTTCACCTTATACTGAGCATCTAGCTCAAGTGTTTAATTACTTTGAGCTTTATGCAAGAGGCCTCAAGGTCTAATCCCTAGGTTGGCTACCTCTATTGTATGTCTCACCAAATGGAAATATCAGGTTAGACATTGTAATCGGTGTCGAGGTTTACACTGGTTAGCATCTGAAAAATGCAGGGAAGTACCTGGGTTTTCTCCATGGGTTTTCCTTGGAAAAAACATTGAAACATGAAATGCAAGATAACCAAAAAACTTCACCATTTTAGTTTCTAGGGTGCCTAGAAGATAATTTATCATATAAATGCATATTTATATAGGCAGACTGGACCGTGAAAGCAGATTGGCTCATCAGGCCATCGTACCAGTACCAAATTGGTGTACCTGAACTGTGCAAATCAGGTATAATCCACTTTGTAGTAACAGTTTCTTTCTCAGTTTGAAAAGTGCTAAGTAAAAAACTAAAACTTCTACAGAAGTACCAACATATCTTACATGGATTAACTGGATATGCTTAAAAAGTATAAGTGCTCATCTCTATGGAAAATTAGCTGAACAAAAATGGGTAGATATCCCAACATTCTCCATCCTGGACCATTGCATCTGTCTCGTCTTCAGATGATGTCCACTCACTACTTCTTTTTCTCCGTTCTCTACTTGAGGATGCAACTTGGCTCAAGGCAGATCGTATTGCTTCTACATGTGTAGCATCACCTGGGTCCATTTCTCTATCTGACAATGGTGATATAGATCCTAGAAAGAATATTCACTTCAATCAATAACAAGCAGCTATTTGAATCCTTAAGGTTTGTATACATGAAAATAAAAAGACGCATGCACATTTACCATCGTTGTAATTTGGCTGAAGGAATGGAGTTTTAGGCTCACTGATTTTCTGCCTTATAGGTTTGTTGGCCTCTATTTCTTCAAAGTTTCTTTCATCCCAGATAACTCGGGCCCTTCTTGCAATCATTAATATCAAATGGGTAGAATAATAGATATTCCAACCAAGATTTGATGGAAATATTCATAAATGCAATTCTAAAATACTAAGCTAAGACTCAAAGGAAAAGCATCTCTATTTCCTTCGTTTCATACCAATAACTTTAGAGTGTGCAATTCTTATATGGATACCTTCTCATGAAATTCATGATACAACCCAAGTGGTCCAACAACAAGAAACCTTGGTCTGTCAACTCTTGATAAATTTAAAATTAGTATTCTATTTCTTTTTGATTAAAAATAAAATATATGAATAATTTTTAAAAAGCATCTCCATCTTCAGTGTAAAGGGAAGACCATCCTACTGGACATGGTCTTAGGATTCATAACATAAAAACAAAATAAGGCTATCAAGTGTAGAATCAAGAATAGAGGAATCGATTTAACAATAGTATGCCCAAGCTATGTAACGTCCAATTATCATTACAATTATAACAACGTATGAAACTCTATTGGCCTTTCTACTTGTTGGTGCCCATTTCAAACCTTCTTCCTCCACAAGACAGTTTCATCAACCCTGATTATATAGCTTGCTTATGAATGTTTATAGGACATGTGGAAGGTAACATAACTGTTGTGAAAACTCAACCTTTGACCATACAAAAGAAGTTGAAAGTGGAAACCAGATGCACCACTCCCAAAATAGAAAAGGAAAGGTGATGTATATGTTCTTTGGTTAGAATGATTTTTCTTGTGAGATGGCAAAGCTTGGGCCTCAAACATAGCTATATGCTTATTAGGCAACCATTCTCTAACAATGGATTGGGAGGTTAGTTTCATCCATAGTTGCATTGGAATTTGATCAACCTCCCCCCCTAAACTACCAGTACCAGATCTTCCCTGGATCCATTTTGGGTATGATATCAAAAACAAATCCAAATGGATCAATTTAAGATTTGTTTTTGGTCTGCAGATCTGTACCAGAACGGTCCAAAATTCACATTTTTACCAGGAAATATATACAGTAACAGTAGGAAAACTAATAATAGGAAATTAAATTTAATTCCATAGCATTTACAACCTTAATGTCCATACCAAATTTGCCACAATTCCAAGGTCATAAGGCTCCCATCATAACTGAGATAGACATAAAACTTGTAGACTGAATAAATCACAATCCTTCTCAAATATTCATGTATAATCGATTGCAGAAAATTTCAGAGAAACATTTTGCAAATGGAAAAATGGACTATGAATAATACATACAAAACCTGTGACCAGATATACCATTTTTCCATGTCATGATTTTATTGAGAATGTGATATCATTGGGAATAGCAGTTACTAATAATTTAACATAATCAACTAAAATTGCAACATGAAATATCCTGGCAGGCTAGCTCAAGTGTACTTTGAGCTTCATGTAAGAGGTCTCAGGGTCTAATCCCTGGGTTGGCTGCCTCTATTGTATGCCTCACTAGATGTCCCTACCAGGTTAGACATTGTAATCGGTGCCGATGGTTTACACTGGTTAGCATCTACAAAATGCAGGGAAGTGCCTAGGGTTTCTCCATGGATTTTCCTTGGAAAAAACATTGAAACACAAAATGCAAGATAACCAAAAAACTTCACCATTTTAGTTGCTAGGGTGCCTAGAAGAGAATTTATCATATAAATGCATATTTGTATAGGCAAATTGGACCGTGAACTGGAAGGCAGATTGGCTCATCAGGCCATTGTACCAGTACCAAATTGGTGTACCTGTACTGTGCAACTCAGGTCTAATCCACTTTGTAGTAAAGAGAGTAGAAAACGCTAAAACAAATATATGAAATATACCGAATATATTCTTAAAGGCTTGTCTTATAAAGGCCATTTGTGGTGCATGACCTCTCTTGGTCACCAAGACTGAAACAGTTTCCAGGCTTCGAAACAGATTGAGACAGAGGACACTATTACATTTTTAGTGAAATCATACTTCAATGAATGCACCATTCAAAGATTTGGGTATTTCAGTTAAACAATGAAGTAGTGTTTTCCTATGGAAATTCCATTCTATTCATTGGTTTCATTCATATACAGTCCTCATAAAACCCAAAGTCTCCCGTAAATCCACTCTGCTTGATGTGGGAATGGATCACCTTACCCTCTGGTAGGGCATTTCTTTGAATACATCCCTGTAGAAGATAAACATACATAGAGAAGTCTAAACATTTACCTGTGATACCCAGAACGCCTAAAGCCTCGCTGAAGTGGCCCTGTTTATAGAGTGTCGAGATGGTCAAGAGACGTGGGCTCCTTCTTTCTCCTGTGGGGTGATCTCCTCTGTCCCAGCTTGTTTTTGATTGGGGTCGGCTGAGTTTTTTAGTGTGGGTTCTGAAATTTGGGCGCAGTACTGTTCATGGGTTGGATTTTGTTTAGTTGGGGTTTTCAAATTTGGGCGCAAGGGTTTTCAATAGTGTTCAGGTTTTGTTTGCTAATTTATTTATTTTATAATATATACTAGCATAGCCACATAATTGTGGTTGTGGCTATTGAACGCCTAAAGATATATTTCATTTGAAAATAATTCTCTCTTGGCTTATTTCATTTACAAATAAATTTTAATTAATATATTAAAGTTACAAACAAACTCTAATTTTAGTAGAAATTTTAATTAAAATTTTAAAATGAAATAGTATGATATATAGTTTCTCCTGAAATTTACACTTATTAACATAAACATGTACAATAACTTTTTGAATGTTTGCGTTTACATAATTTTTATTAAGGTTTAGAGCTTCAATGTATTATATCGTTGTAGATTTGGGTGAGGGTCTGCCTGTTGTAGGATTAAAATTAACGCTAGTCAAAGTGGAATATGAAGTAGATACAATCTCAAACACAAAAATCTTGAAACAATATTAATTCAGACATGGGCATGGGCTTAAGAAACACTATAATAATATCATTGTTACACAAACTTAATATTAGGAAAAAAAAAAACATTTATTATGCTCGCATAACAAATAGTTAGAAAAAACAACTGGACAATCACAGTAAAAACATAAATAGTTAGAAAAAACAATCACAGTAATCTGGACAATCACAGTAAAAACATAAATAGTTAGAAAAAACAATCACAGTAAAAACATACATATAAAAAAATTACTTCTTTCAAACCAAATTAGATGATTAGTTGCATGGTATTGCATGGTATCTAAAACCTTTTTCTTTTCAGGATTCGGGCAATCTTGTCTGTTCTAAATCTTTCCTCGGTCCTTCTCTTTTGGATATATGTATGGTTTACATTCTGTGTCTGCAATTCTACGTCTCATAATTTCTACTTTTAACAGTCGGATCTGAAGTATCAATAACTCTTGTAATTCCAATCGACCGATCCATTAACGCATTAATCCCGATTGCATTAATCTAGTTAACTGGACAAGAACCTCCCTGCTAGGAGACCTAAAGTTTTGACAATTAGAGGGGCCTGATGGAGATACGCGGCCCCAAAGGATTCAAACCACCCATTCTTCATCTTATTATTATTATTATTTTCCATTTCATCTCCCCGAAATATGAATTTCAATTGTAGTGGCCTAGAAGCTGAACTTTCACTGACCATCATGACCACCATAAGCATCGCAATCAATATTACCAATCATGCAGATGTTATTTTCATTTCCATATCACTCCAACCTAGAGAATTATTCTCTTAACAACTGCAGAATAAGTAATTGATTGCAACAATATTAAAGAGGATATTCAATCAAGTTACATTCAAGTTTCATTCTCACACTTTTACAACGCAGCTGATTGATCTCAACAACGGGACTGATCACAGACTGCTCTGACCTTAATTCTTCAGAAGATATATAGCCACCAACACAT
>JASDQU010374594.1:102331-129171 GCA_032191745.1 Picea mariana
ATTAAATTTTTACTTAAAAATATTAGATAACATGTTCAAAAAAATATATTAATTCACATATATTTAATTTTCTATAGCTGGGACCAACAACGAAGAAACAAAATGTCATCCTAAGAAAATTAAAATTATAGAAGATGTAAATGATGTTGGAAGTTAATGAAAGGGGAAAGTTTTTTACAAAACTATGAGGGATATAGTGGAATGACCTTATAGATGTATTTTCCACTTACAATACAGAAATCAAACCATTGATTCAAAGAAACAAGCTTTCTCTAAACTATCGAAAGTGTTTCTAGAGCAATGGTCAATGCGACCTATCAAACTTGCAATAGAAAAAACATACAATAACAAAAAAGAATCATTCAAAAAATAATATCCCTATAAATGTTTTTCTAGAATATGTATATATTACTACAAATCATTCCTAATTTATTGATATCAATCTTGTTATATTTAGTTTTCATATATCAATATAAAAATATTTAATTGTTATGTTACTTTTTTCAGGAAGCTTATGAAAATCCCAAAGGATCAACGAGTTGATATCCGAAATATGCTAGTAGGAATGTCGAAAAAAGTGTATAAGGAGATGATAAAAGAAATGGACATAATTGCATCGCAGGAGGAGCCATCTCAACAACAACATTATTAAAATGTAGAAATCAATGAAATTTTCTATTATGTACATATAAATAAATAATTTAGGATTAATTATTAATTTTCAAGTATTTTCTTGTAGAAAATAAAACTAAATGGAACTCATTCATCACATAAAATAGGACAAGGAAGAAAAGGGATGATAGAAAACTTTGTGAGTAATTGTTATTTCCTTATAACATTAACTTAAGATTTAATTTTTGTATATTTTAAGTTGTTTTACAACAACCATACTCGAATGTCTTCAAACAGGTGCTAACATACAAATAAGAGTCATTCACAAGAATTTATTAACATTGGGATAAGTAAGAGTTGTGAGTATATGTTGGCATATCAAAAATTAATTGTGGAATTTGTAAGTATCTATTCTGTTTTAATTCTCTCATTTTATAATTAATGGAACCAAAAAAAAAATTCTATTAAATTTATAATTTAAAGTGGGGTATATTAAACTGCAGGAAACAAAGTATGAAAATGTGCCAACATAAGAGTTTTTGACAGGAGGCATGAGATTTCATTCTGAAAAAATGTGTATCATTCACGACTCAATTAATTCTATGGTATGTCACTTTTCAATTAACATTCATGTATATTATTTATTTCAATTTTCATTATTCGCACCAATGCAGATACACTCATTACACTTTCTTTTTATTTTTGTACATGTAATCATTTGAAGAAGAGGAAAATAATCAAGCCAATCGACAAAATATTCGACCAAACATCCCAAGTCATGGAAGTGTATCGAGAACGTTTAACAATAGTTCCAATGAAGAATGATGATCAATATATTTGGATATCGATGCAAGTTGTTGAATTTTTTGAAATAATTGCCTATGAAAATTAGACATTTTGTTTAATGTAATGGACATATAACTATCCCAATTGAAAGACAAGGAATTACCATTAAGGGTCCCATTTTGTACGACAAAGAGCCTCTTATTCATATATAATAAAATATGTTTTGTTTTATTCTTTTGTGTTTTCCAATGTTTCTGTGAAATTTTACATTGTTGAATAAATATATGGATGAATAAATATTATAACGAAGAGATGCAAACACTGATGATATAACAATATAATCCAAACATCATATCCAAATGCGCTAATAAAAATTTAATTTATGTGAATACTATTATAAGATATAGGTCAATTGTTTTATAAACATTGGAATTAAAAAATAACAATAATTGTGCAGTTTCACAGGTCGATGCTTCAAAAAAGAGAAAATGATAATTGGTGCGTTCAATGATAAAATAATTGATGCCTTTAATTATAAAATGCACTGGTGTTGTAACATAATATGCACCGATGTTGACATAAATTGAAAAAGCACCTATATTATAATATTTTAACCAAAAAATATAATAATACGGTTTATCGATGCGTTCAATTTATAATCGCATCAGTGCTTCTATTTCATGAATACACATTAGAGCCTTCTCGACATCATGCACTGATCCTATTTGTCTTTTAATGCAATGGTGCAAGTTATCATTTATTTTCCCGATGCTTTATTCCTATTAAAGCACCGGTGCATTTTTGTTTATAAGAGCATTGGTGCCCCATATTTATTGGACACCCCCGGTGCTTTGGTTGACATGTGAGAACAAGGGCTTTAAGTTCAAGAACGCATTGATTCTCAGTATCATAGATTCGACTAATGCATAGTTGTTATTAAATCATCAGGCTCTAGTTTGTATAAACTCACCAGGCTCCAATATTTTAGGACTCGTCTAGTGCCTATTGTGAAATGTAGTCACTGATTTTTTAATGTTTTAAGTGCACTGATGCATATGGTATGTGAAGCACACTGCATGGAAAAAAATCATATACAACCTTCACCCACCAATATTTTTTTACTTATAATAAACTTCAATTATAATCTCCACAAAACCATTTGCTACAAAAAACAGATGTTTTTGCGGAGGTTTTTTTGACAATTTTTGTCATTTTTTTAACACTAAAAGCCACCGCTAGAACCTCTGCTAGAGGATCTTTTCCTTGTAGTGAATGAGATATACAATGAAATTATATATTGAAATAAGGATATTCCTTCAATGTAAAGTTTTACGATCCCAGAGAAGGTAAGATGCACGGTTTTTCACTTTTAGAGAGTCTAAAAAACACTAAAAGAAGACTCCAAGGTGTTTTTTTTATAGATTTAGATCCCAAAGCTCGAAAAAGTGTTGGTTGTGGAGCCTGATTATCTTCCCGATTCAAAAGTATTTGTTTTCAACTGTGTTTATACTCCATGAATACTTTACACCCCGGAAGGATGTACAGTCATCCATGCGAGGGAGTGCAGGGGGAGGGGGGGTTAACCCCCCTGCGGGGTCTGGGGGAAAGTGGGACCCCATGGGGGTTTGGGGGAGAATGTATCGAAGAAAAAATTGACTTGTAAATGTATATTTTAATTTCATTTTAAATATGATCCATTCATTATAAGGTTTCAAATCTGACGGTAGAAGTTATGTTAGGTTTTAATTCCCTGGAAGCCAACCCTCTTTGATGAGGGAAATTTATTGTGGCTATGGATCATTGTGAATATTGTATTATGAGTGAGGATACTGTGAGAGAGAGAAGAGTAAGTTACATCAGGTTTATTGTAGGTTGTATCCTTTCATTTGTTGGATAATAATAAAGGAAGGACCTCACGATTTCTCTGGTGGACGTAGCCCACACTAGGTAAACATGTATATCTTTGTCTCTATAGTATTGTGTATATTTTGTATTTTATTTCCACAATTGTTTTATTTTATTTTTCCACAGTCATGTTATTCTAACAATTAGTATTAGAGCGAAAGGTAACTCACAGGAAAAGAGGGTTCCTGGTTCGAGTGCGAGCAATGGTGTAAGCTTGAAAGTTTAGGGTTGAAAAATTTAACGGCCAAAAATACCAGTTATGGAAGATGCAGATGGAAGACTATTTATATCAGAAGGATATATTTATACCATTGGGTGGAATATAAAATAATCCTATGGCCGTGAAGCACGAAGAATGGGAGGTTCTTGACATAAAGGCACTAGGAACGATATGGTTGTTCCTAGAAGCGTCGGTAGCTTTCAATATTTCAAAAGAAAATAAAATGAAGGAGATTATGGATGCATTGGCTAAACTATATGAAAAACCCTCAGTGTCCAATAAGGTATTTCTAATGAAGAGATTTTTTAATATGAAGATTTCAAAAGGTGGGTTTGTTGTCGATCATTTAAATGAATTTAAATGGTTACTAATTAGGTAAGGTCTGTAAAAGTGGACTTTGATGATGAAGTTAGGGATATTATAATCTTGTGCTCATTGCCATAAAGCTGGAATGGCTTGTTCATGGTTGTAAGTAAATCTATCTTTGGTTCAAACACTTTAAAATTTGATGATGTTGTTGGTATTATCATTAGTGAATAAATGCGACAGAAAATCACAGGTGAGACATAAGGTAATGTGTTAAACATGGAGAACATGGGAAGACAAAGGGATGGAGAAAATGGATTAGGGAACCATGGGAATTCTAGGAAGGGAAAATCCAAATACATACTTGGAAATACATATTTTTGGAATTGTGGAAAGAAAGTACTTATGAATAAAGACTGCAAAGCTCCAAATAAACAAAGAGATGGACAACAAGAGAAAAATCAGGAAGAAAATATAACAGGTGATGTGTTACAAGATGCTTTGATTCTTTTTTTAGATAATATTTTTGAGTCTTGGAGAGTAGATACAGGGGCTTCATTTCATGCCACACCCCATAAGAAACATTTTATATATTATGTTCAAGGTTATTTTGGGCAGGTTCATTTGGGTGATAATGCACCATGCAAAATTGTTGGAATGGGAAAGGTAAAAATAAAGCAAAGGAATGGAAACAAATTCTTGAGGTAAGGAATGTTCCATATCTAAGAAAAAATATAATTTCAACGGTGCAGTTGAAAAGTGAAGTTTGTATATCCATATTTCCAGATAAGGTGTGGAAGGTCATCAAAGGATCATTGTTGATAACAAAAGGAGAGAAGGTAGGTACATTGTATTTATGTATTGGTAATACTAACTCTTATATCTCTTTAAATTCTACAGGAGTGGATACAACACTCTGGCATCATAGTCTTGGACATATGCGTGAGAAGGGGATGCAAATACTTCATAAAATAAATTTGTTTCTAGATCTTAAACAAATTGATTTGAATTTTTGTGAGCATTGTGTTTATGGAAAATAAAAGAGAGTCAAATTTCTTAGAGTCGAAAAAGAAAAGAAGAGTGAAATTAGAGCTTGCGCATATAGATGTATGAGGTACAACTCAGATATCATATCTTGGCGTCTCTCGTTATTATGTTATTTTTATTGATGATGAAACTAGAAAAACTCGGGTTTATTGCATTCGACAAAAATCTGATGTTTTTGATACTTTTAAGAAATGTAAATCTTTGGTTGAGAATGAGACAGTAAAAATGTTGAAGTGTCTCAGATCAGACAATGGAGGTGAATATTGCAGCAAGGATTTTGATGATTATTGTTCATATCATGGGATTCATAGAGAGAAGACAGTTCTAGGAACACCACAAGAAAATGGTGTGTCAGAAAGGATTAACAGGACAATCATGGAGCGTGTAAGGAGTATGAGATTGCATGTTGGTTTTCCCTTACAGTTCTGGGAAGATGTTGTAGATATTGTTGTTTACTTAATAAAAAAAGTACCTTCAACCTCTTTGGATGGTAGAATTCAAGGGGAGGAATGGACAGGTAAAAAGGTAAACTATTATTTTTTGAATACATTCGATTCTGAAGCATTTTCCATGTTGATAAAGAAAATAGAACAAATATTGAGGAAAAATACAAGAAGTGTACTTATATTGGATACATTCTTAATGATTTGTGTTATCACTTATGGGATTATGAAAATAAAAATATCATTACGAGTAAAGATGTCATATTCAATGAGAAGGTCATGTGAAAATATCAATTGTAGGGAAATATACAACAAAAAGAAAAACCAGAATACGCAGTGCTTGATGAGATTATTGAAAAATAAATTCCAAAGGTACCATAAAATAAAAATGTACAACAACAAGAGCAACAAGTACCTCAAACTCTTGCAAGTGTTGTTAGAAGATCTACGAGGTTAAATAAACCCATTGAACGATACTCTCCTTCATTATATTATTTATTGTTGATTGATTCTAGTGAACCAGAGTGTTATGAAGATGAAATGAAGGTAGACACTAAAAAGAAGTGGGAGAAAGGAATGGAAGAGGAAATGGATTCCCTGATAAATAACTAGACTTGGGATTTGATCTTATTTCCTGCAGAAAAAAGATCATTATAGAATAAATTGATTTACAGGTTGAAGAAAGAAGATGGAGGAAGAAAGTGGTACAAGGATAGACTTGTTGTAAAGGGGTTTGCACAAAAGAAAGGTATAGATTTTGATGAAATATTTGTTGTTGTTGTTAAAATGACTTAAATTGGGACTATTTTAAGTCTTGTGGTAGTAGAATATTTTCATCTTGGACAACTATATGTAGAAACAACTTTCTCCATGGGGATTTGGAGGAAGAGATTTATATGCAGCAACCACAGGGGTATCAGGTCAAAGGAAAGGGGAATTTTGTATGTAGGTTGAATACGATCTTGTATTTCCTAAATCAAGCTCCAAGGAGTTGGTATTTGAAGTTTGATAGGTTTATGACATAACAAGTTTATAGTAGATGTCATTATGATCATTGTGTTTATTTTAAAGGGCTAGAAAATGGAAACTATATTATCATTCTATTGTATGTAGATGGCATTGTTGTTGTAGGGTCTAATATGCAAGATATAAATGTGCTCAAGAAGAAATTATCTAATTCATTTGCAATGAAGTATTTGGGTGTTGCAAAAAAAATCCTTGGTATGAGAATAACAAGAGGTAGGAAAAATTGCAAATTGACATTGTCTTAGGGTGAGTACATAGAAAAGGTGTTGGAGAAGTTTAGAATGCAGAATGAAAAACCAATTAGTACAAATTTGTCCAACCCTTTCAAATTAATTAAGGAAATGTGTCCCAACACACAGGAGGAGATAGAAAACTTGTCCAAGGTCCCTTTTTCATCAACAGTTGGCAACTTGATGTATGTGATGGTTTTCACAAGACCATATATTGCACACGCAGTGGGAGTTTTGAGAAGGTATATGAAAAATCTAGGTAAAGAATATTGGGAGGTAGTAAAGTGGATTCTCAGGTATTTGAGAGGTATTTCTACTCATGCATTATGTTTTGGAGGTTCAAACACTATTCTACAAGCATATGTTGATTCAGATATGGCAGGTGATAAAGATAGAAGGAGGAGCACCACAGGGTATGTTTTTACTATAGGTGGAACAACAATAAGTTGGATTTTGAAACTTCAAAAGGTTGTTGCACTTTTAACAACAGAGGAAGAGTATGTTGTTGATACAGAGTATAGTAAAGATAAGATTTGGTTACAAAGGTTTATGGAGGAATTGGGGAAGAAGCAGGAGAATAACTGTAAATTCTAACCTTGTACAATATCTACTAAAAACTGATATTCATAAAAGAATAGAAAAGATACAATGGCAAATACAAACATTACATAGAGATTTTTCACCTCGAAACCCAAACCGGGAAAGCCAACATATATTATATTCATACATTGTGTTACATTGTTTACAATACAATATACATATAGGAGCCAGCGGCATCCAAAACCCTAACCCAATGACTTGGATTAGTCCAAAACCCTAATTCCTTAACCGGAACTAAAAAACCATCGGGAAAAAAACATGTGCCGAAAAACCACCTAAATATCATGTGGTCTCAGAAATATGTCGTCCCGGAAATATGTAAGTCTTCTTTAAGGAAATTTCACAACTAAGGTACTCAACACTTGAATATCACATAATTATACAAAGGTTGCATAAATGAAAATGATATATTTTATAAGCTAATTCAATTTCCTACATTTTATCTTGTTACACCATATTCAAACTCAATGTGAAATGTCTCCAATCATCTCTCCAAGTTAATAGATTGTTGTTTTTCCATGTTTGCATTGCCTAACATGTTATGTTTACACTCACCATTTAGACCTTATTTTATGTATTCATGGTGGAGTATAAGAATCTTGTTCAATTTTTCCCTTGTTGATAAGATCTCAATGTTTGGCTTCAGCATGGACAACTAATTAATTGTCTCCTCAAACTCTTTAATTTTGAATTCAACAATGATGATATCATAAATAAAGTTGTGATTTAATTTTACTTTCATTTCAACTACTTTTAATTTAATTTAAGTTTTATTTCTAAAGTATCCATATATTTAATTTAAGCTTTGTTTCTAGAGTATCCATATATAAGCATAACGCTTGAGTGCACCACAACGCATCCATATATAAACATAATGCTTGAGCTTGAGTGCAGCACATCACAACATTCATATATATTTTTTCGCGCTAAACAAAAGCTAATGCTTACATGACATTGCATTCATATATTCTTTAGCATTAAAGAAAATCTAATGCTTACACGACCTTCCATTCATATATATTTGTTAGCATTAAAGAAAATCTAATGCTTACGTGACCTTCCATTCGTATATACTTTTTAGCATTAAACAAAAGTTAATGCTTACATGACCTAACCAAACCAAAATTAGTTTATTGATATAGATGCATTTTGGAACATTTTCATGGCCGCAAAAGTTAAGTGATGGGCTTGCATGGGACAATATATAGTTTTTCTATGGTTAACAACGAACTCTTAGTTGGCAAGTTAACTTTAACATGTAAAAATTTATTCGGGCGTACATTGGACTTTTATAAAAATTAGTGGCTAAAAGCCCACTCATGAGTGCTATGCAAGGGAGGATATATCATATCATATTATTAACGAGAAAAGGGTGGAAGGAAATACTAACGTCATAAAGCTATGTAAAGCTATAAAAGCTATTGGACTCTCTTCGTATTTACATGGATTTTTGACGCCATGGAGGAGACAACCAAATTTCACGTCATATTTGGATAAAGACTGAGCAGACAGACTGAGGACTATCTTCGTATTTACGTGAAATTTGCAGAAGACCAAATTTCACGTCGTATTTGGATAGAGACGCCAACTTGTGTTGGCGTTGCTGGTTACTGTTGGACTCTTTCAAATGGCAATGTCCCTTGGCCGGAGGTCGATGACCAAAATTACTAAACGTAAGGTTTAAGGTTTTTTCATCGCTACTAGGAACACGATTTTAAATATGTTAGTATAGATTCCGTTTTAACGTTTGAATTTAAACATGAAAGATAAAAATAAATTCAAATACAAATTTTATGAATTTTGACCATATGAGAGGATAAGATGCGTCTGCTCTAGTAGTAGTTGCTCCTCACCCTACTCATGGCGACATTGCTGTTCAAGGAAACCCTAATACTTTCGTAGAGCAACATGACCCACATGTTCAGTCTTCCCCTGAAGCAGCAGCAGGAGTGTGTTCTCCCAAATCTCAATGCGACAACCATGTAATTATATGATAGTTGTTCCATTTGTGAAAAGTTTTATGAAAAAAAATTAAAATCTCATTTCCAGTTTTAGCGAACCTTAATCATCGAGATATTATCATATTTTTGTAGTTTTAGCGAAATTTAATCATCAAGATATTATCATATTGTTGTATTTGTGTTTCATAGTTTTAAATTTTAAAAAATAATGATTTTTTTTCGTTTTTAATTTTTTTTACTAAACACACACTAATTTTTTTTTATTTTTTTTTTGTGTAAGTAATAGGTTTTATATATAAAAGGCCTTCAAAAAACCAAACCATAGGTACAAAAACTTGATAATAACCGTACTATAGTTACTGAACTACCCCAATAGAGGGGAAACCAGTTTGGCCAGTCGGGTAAGTCTAGCATTTGATAGTCTAACAGTCTTATAGAACAGAACTAAGCTAACTAGATTGCAACTAAAAGAAGAAACTATTAAAAGGTAAAGAACCCCTGTGGGGTCAAACACTTGGCGAGTAACCTGTCCAGGTGGCAAGAACGGCCGCGTACCAAGGCTCCTCTTCAAGAGGTGTCCCTTTGCTTTCCAAATGCATGTCAGCGTCCGCGTTGCTCTCGTCCCTGTTGGCGACTCGCAAGGCGTCTCCCGGCAAATTATGCACATGCTGGCATGTAGCTGTCACCACTTCTGTGTCCTCATGCTTGACCTGCTCCACGACTATCTCTGTTGAACGTTGTGTCTGAGCATTTTTGTCATCGGTCTCTTCATGGGGTTCCTCTGTTGAAGCCACACCTACTGGGTTGGAGGGGAAAGCATCTTGAAAGGTAGAAAGAATCTAAAGGAGGGTCGAGATCTTTCCATCTGTAATCTACAGTCAGAATTGGAGGTCCTCCATTCCGTGATGGAGTTCGAAGACCAGACCATAGAGAATGGTTAAACTTTCTTTCAGCTAAGAGTCAGGGATGGAGTCGGTAGACGCATACGCGTTGTTTCAGACACTTCGAACAGTAGGTGGTGCCCCCATGGGAGGCCTTGAGGAGCCAGCTACTAGTGCATGGGAAGGATCGATGGTTCTGGAATTCGATGGGACGGCAAGGTAACGCGAAGAAGAGCCCCACGAAATGTCAATAATGGCTAAGCATTCAAACCGAGAGGTAGGCGAGGTGGAGGAGGCGAGAGGTGCTAGCTCGAACTGCAGAGGCAACGAGGAGATCGTGGAGGGAAAACCAGGGGGAGAGACAGAGGCTTGGGGCCAAGGAGGATGCCATGGAGAGCCTCTTCATGGCCGTCCTCTTTGATGCGGCATAATTTTCTTTGTTTGAAGGCAGAAAATGACTAAGTGCTCCAGGCAAATGCAGAGATCCTGGAGATGGCCAGGGGCTATGAGCACCATGAAAGTCTAGTCTAAACCAGGCCAGGGTAGCGGAGGGATGTGGGAGTCGGTCCGCGAGTGAGGATGAGAAGCAAATGCAGAAGGAAAAGCCATAGAGAAGTTTGTAATGGGGTCGAGCACACCAGAATTAATGGTGTTGCAGCGACGTGAGGTCGAGTTAATGTGAGGTCGAGGTGGTAGGCGTTGGCACAAGCTCATCACATGGCTCCCTGCCTCGTTGACCTACCTACACTCCCTCTTTACGCCATTTGGCTTGCACTAATAACATCACAACAATAATAATACAATTGATTAAAATAACTTAAAACCTTAAAATAATTATATGTTATTTTTATAAATGTAAAAAATAACATATATATAAATTTTTTACATTTATAAAAATATTTTATATATAAAAAAAGACATTATAATTAATTTATAAAAATAAATTATAGTTTTAAGGTTTTAAGTTATTTTCTATATATAAAAAAGGACAATATAACTAATCATAGGAGATTAGGGTTCACAATTAATGCAGTTGGAGGTGTATTGCCTTGTAAAAAAGTTGTAACATTGAATTAAAATTAGTATTTTATTAGAAAGAGTTAAGAATTGTATGCAACTTCAACATTTTGTTATGTATTTATATTAATTAAAGTTTAAAGGGGTGGCATTAAAAGTTATTAATTTGAATATTAACTATAATGTGTTTATGAACAGAAATTAATTTTCAAACCAAAATGTATCTGTAAATATATTTATATTTTTGAATAGGTGACCTGACAAGTTATTAATTTGAATATTAACCATAATGTATTTATGTATTGAAATCCATTTTCAAATCAAAATGTGTCTATCTTAATTAAAGTCTGAAAGGTTGGCATGACAAGTTATTAATTTGAATATTAACCACAATGTATTTATGAATAGAAATCAATTTTCAAACCAAAAAATCTTTAATTTTTTTTTGATGATTTTATTTCTAAATGGAAATATAAATATTGACAAGATTTGTTTTAATACACAACATATTTATGTTATGGGTTGTGGTTTTTTTTTACTTCTAATTTTCTTTTTATGTGATGTTGTAAGGTACCTTACTACAATGAAGTATCTTCCTCTCTCCTTTCAATTGAGTGTGTATGTTGTGAATAACCTTATATGTATAAAAATTATGATATGGATATGGTTTATTATTACCTACATCAAAATCTTTGCTAATTTATATGAATTCTCTTGGGTGTAAGTTCATAGGTTGATGCGATAATATGGTCTCTCACTTCAATAATAATATTATTGATAATTTTCATGAGTATTGTTTATGGTTTAATCAAATTGCACATTGTTTTCCCCCAAGAGAGGAATTTGGCAAAGAAATTCAACTCGGCTCTAATCAATCTAGTAAGAAACATATCCCAACAAGTTCCATATCAATTTGGAGGTGAAGCCATCTAAACATGTAGAAAAATTCCCTCCCATGTTCAAATGCAGAGATATAATTTTGTTAATGTTTCAATTAATTCAAAACTTCCATTGAATTTTCAATGATTTGGGTTGGTTTAGAATTTTGTGAAAAACCATCATAGGCCATCATTCCACCATGCAATAAACTTTTCTCATAATTGAATTTTGACCATCCCTAAGATTCCTATTGGATACTAATCAAATTTGTGATTGGAAAGAGTGTTTGTTTTATACACGATTAGCTAATCCTTTGGAAATGTTAAAAGCCTACAAGTGTTAGAGTCAAGTTCATTCTAACTTAGCAACAACACTTTACACAAGTAAGTAATGAAAGTGGGGAGAGGAGAGATATTTGGTGTAAAGAAATACATTCTTGACATGGAATGAAATTAGGTACTTAGAGGATGGGAGGTGTTATCGCACAAGTTTTAGGTTGGGTAAAGATGGACCCAAACACCAAATGGAGACAACTAAGAGAACACCTACCCACTATCACCTTAGGAAGGTATTCTCTTGATCTAGGTTGATAACGGTGGCCACCTACATTTTTCAACTCACCCAAAACAATTTTCTGACAATTTTGACAATTTACTAGTTTTAGCAGTTTTAACTTTCGGGGCTATTTTGAGGGCCTAAATGAAGGTTTTTCGAGATCGAGATTCTCAATGATATTTGAAGAAATAATTGATCCCCCAAAATGAATCTCCTCGATGATACCTTTCCAATGGACTATTATACGCCTGAAACGGAGATCATATGCAAAAGTTACGACCTCAAGAAGTTGACGTGCTAACTTACCCAAATGAGGCCCACGTGACTTTTGGTAGCTCATCTCCTAGGGTTAGGTTTTTGGATGTCTAGGGTTTTTGGCATTCCTATTTATTGTAAAAATGCCTTTAGAGCATCATTGTAATCATCTTCTTTTGAATGCGAGTAGCCATCACATCTCTTCTCCGAGATAAGTTGTCACCATTCTAGCGAGTCTTTCACTTTGTATTTTTACAGTCTCTGTACATTTATTTCATTGATAGAAATCATGTATTACTGTATCTTTGTGTTTATGTTTTCATCTGTGATACATTTCTGTTATAATATTTGATATCCGTGATATCTTTTTGAATTTATTTATTATATCTCTGCTCTCATTTCATGTCAAAAATATCCCGGATCATCTCGTCACTTTAGAGATGGAAGAATCACCTCTAGGGGGGAATCACGGGTGACCCTACAGTGAAATGGGACGAAAAGTGGAGTGATGGAATTGTATACCCTATAGGTGAAGTTACTAATCTTGGAGAGTCTTCAGAAAGAGCCTTGGTGGTATCCAATGGTTTCCAATATGTATGAGTACCTGTAAAGGGTGATTGTACATGCCCGAGACACAAGAACAAGCCAAGTATGCATGTAGTATGTTAGGTGGAAAATAAATTTAGGCTTTCTATCCCTAATTGAAGAATTATATAGAGATATATATCAACAATAAGATAGTTGTTAAATCTGCTAAAAAATTGCTAAAATTCCAACGAAAGATGCAAGAGATAAGCTAGGTAAATGCTACTATTAATCAAGTATGAAGACCAAACTTCCAACAAAATAATTCCAATCTGAGATAAGATAGATAAAATTCCAACAAAAAACATATACATGAATAAATAGTCTCATGTGTGAGCCACAATAATAGATTCAGCCGCACGTGCAGACTATACAGTCCATATAGAACTTTGTAGCACACGTGAAGACCATACATGTGATGTATGTAGTCGTACAAGTGACATCAATGGGCCATACATTAGGTTTGCAAGTTGGAAGGGCTTTTCATAATTTTGATGAATTTGTAATTTGTTGAGAGGATTGGTTTTCTCATCAGAGTTTATCAATCAAAAAATTTCACTAAACAAAAATTTGTGTCTCTTGTGCATGGATTATTTCTCTTTGATATTTGTGCTTCCACTATAATTTTATTTCATTTCAGTGTAAAATTGTTCAACGATAACAACCCTAGATTACTGTTTGTGGTCAGTTTGAATTAATTTTTAGATCTAAAATTGAATGCATTTCATTTCCCTAAAAAATTGACATTAAATGTTGTTGAAATGAGTTTCGAACATGTCATCTTGGAAGTTTCTCTATAATTTATTTTCTGGGATGTTTCAGACCTTGAGATTTTGCAAAGACAAAGGACATATATTGTTGTACATGTGGTAAAAATAACATATGTTTTTTCACTGTAATTTCATAGACATTCTCTATGGAATTTAGGGTTCGTCAATGCTCCTGAAATCCATTTCAAATAGGTCATCTTAGCAGTTTCACTATAACTTATTTTCTGGGATGTTTGAGACCTTAATACTTTGTATAGTCATAGGACACATGCATAAGTACCTCAGCTAAGATTTTCAGAATCATATTTGAAAAATTGGATGTGTTACATGATGTACAAATGTTCTCTCGGGGAGAGGCCCAAAACAACAAGCTTTAGGAAATTTTCCATTTGGAAATTCAAATTTTGGTCGCACCTAGTAAAGGTAGAAGTAGTGATCAAACTTGGTGAAGGATGAAGAAATGAGTAGACCTAGTAAAGGAAAAAGTTGTAAGCATACCTAATGAAGGAAGAAATAGCAAGTAGACTTGTTGAAGGTTTGTGCAGCTCATAGATTGGTGTCTCTTGCTATGTTGGTGCTTGGCAGTGGGGATTACTATCATAAGTAGATTGGTGTCTATGAAAATTTGTAAGATATTTGTGTCTCTTGATATGTTGGTTCTTAGGGGTGGGGATTGGTGTCTCAATTAGATTGGTGTCTATGAAGATATGAAAGATATTGGGCTCTCTTTCTAAGTTGGTGCATAGTGTTGGGGATTGGTGTCTCTAATAGATTTGTGTCTATGCGCATCTTTAAGAGTAGGTTGGTGCCTATTAGGATTTGTACCGGTGGGGATTGGTGTCTGCAGTAGTTGGTTTCCTAGAAATAATTATAAAGAGACGTTTATTGGTTTTCTCATAAAAGGGTTTCCATGTAAATATTATGTTCCATGTTGTGATTGTTTTTTTATGGTTGATGAATGTTTTAAAAATAAAAAAACACATTATACTGATTCAACCCCCCCTCTTAGTATAATTGTTTGCTCAACATCCAAGATTGAGAGAGAGATCAGAATGGATGTTGAGTTCAGGGGTTTAGATCTAGATATTTATCATAGTTGAGAGTCGGTGATAAGACTTATGCATTGTGAGAACAAGTGATCCAACAACCAAATCCTGAGCCATAGCCAGGAGTAGAACCAGTAGCTGGATCCATGATCCAAAGCTAGATCCAAAGTCAGAGTCACACTCCAAAAGAAGACATAAGGTACATTGATCCAAATTGGTTTCCTTTGATCTTTTGGAGACCAAAACCCCTCTTAATGGGGAGGTGTGATCTAAAATGGATCGAAACCGACGAATGGATGTAAGGATTGGTCCTGCAATGTAATTTGGAAATTAAAAAATCTTAAACAAACTACACAAAGAAATGTAAATGTAAATTTGAATAAGTCAAAACTAGGTGCGAAGGAAAAATGTGATAATTAAAAGATAAAAAATAAATAAAAATAGGAGAGAAGGTTGAGGAATGGGAAATTAAGGGGCATGTTTTTTTAGCTTCTCCTTACCCCACATCTCTCCCTATTTATTCATTCACCTTCATTCTTAGTGGATCTTTTGGCCAATATAGGAAGAGGCAAAGAATGCCATGAAAGCATTGTACAAAATATTTCTGAAATGAAAACCTTGAGCTCCATTTGGAGCTGGTTTCCCAACTTGGGTTTCCAAGATTGACCAAATGTTGGGTTGAACACTAGAATGAGAATAAATCTATCCTCACATTCCCGTTGAAGAATAGTGAGTAGATAAATGCACTTATTTCTTTGTAACTAAGTATTGGTCTTGGCACCTTAGAAACAAAACTAATCCTTGGAGTGAAGCAACATAGCCACTTGGTGTACACCTACATGGTTTTTAATAATAGAGAAACTTAAGCTCATAGTCTTGGTGATTATTACAATGTCAACTAACTATTCTATATAAATTACACCAGAGATAGAGATCTATGTCCAAGACTGAGAGATACACCAAAACTTAAATTTCGTAGAGGATTCATGTTGGTGAAGTGAGTGGGTTGTAATTTCCTTGTTTATGGATCAAAAGAACCCTTATAATAAAAATGAATCTTCACAACCTCAATGACCATGAATATGTAATGTTCCCAACTAGGATAGATGGGAAATATATGTGTACTACCCAAATTTATTATTCTTCTTTGTGTGATTTTAAAAATGAAATTTTAATCAATTTTATTTAATGCTACAACATAATCTATTTATATATGAAATAATCACAACAATATCAAATCAAACATAGTGGACTAAAATTAAACAAAAATATCAAATCAGACATGATGAACTGAAATCGAACAAAATTATCAAATCAGACATGATGAACTGAAATCGAACATCTTGAGGTATACTTCTAACTATTATTATTTAACGACTCTATTTGTTTTTTCATCGATGTTATCTCTAGAACAAAATGAACGGTATTGATTTCATGATACTTGTTCTAATATGTAAGGAGAGAGATTCTATAATATAACAAATTTATTTTGAAAAGTGTTAGTGTTTTGAGTGAAAGGATATATGTGTATTCTTATTATGAATTTATAGTGACAAATGTTTAAGTTCTATTAATATACATACATTTTAGAATGCACATATGTTTGTTAAATTCAAAATTTTCTTAATGGAAATTGAGAATTCCAAATTGTGTGTTTTTTGACTTAGAGTTTTGATTTAGGTTTTGTATGATAAACGTCATGGTTTGGGTTGCAAAAACAAAAAAAACTTTCCTCTTTATGAATGCCTCCTTATATATTTGTTTTTTAGGTAATTTTTAAATAGGTTACATAAATTTATCATTGATAAAACTAGACACACATATATATCTAACTAAGCAAATTCCAATTATATAATTTTTTTTTAAATATGAGTGTTTACTATTTTTTATTTTCTTGAAAAATATAGGAATATTAAATTGCAAACATGATCATGCTATTACTTTTTATGTCCTTCATATTTCAAAAAATAAAATAAAAAATAGTCATCCAAAAAAAAAATGTGTAAGTCTTTTTTAAGGAAATTTCATAGATGAGGTACTCAACACTTGAATATCACATAATTATACAAAGGTTGCATAAATGAAAATGATATATTTTAGAAGCTAATTCAATTTACTACATTTTATCTTGTTACACCATATTCAAACTCATTGTGAAATGTCTCCAATCATCTCTCCAAGTTAATAGATTGTTGTTTTTCCATGTTTGCATTGCCTAACATGTTATGTTTGCACTCACCATTTAGACCTTGTTTTATGTATTCATGCTGGAGTATAATAATCTTGTTCATTTTTTCCTTATTGATAAGATCTCAATGTTTGGCTTCAGCATGGACAACTAATGAATTGTCTCCTCAAACTCTTTAATTTTGAGTTCAACAATGATGATATCATAAGTAAAGTTGTGATTTAATTTTACTTTCATTTCAACTACTTTTAATTTAATTTAAGTTTTATTTCTAATGTATCCATATATTTAATTTAAGCTTTGTTTCTAAAGTATCCATATATAAGCATAACGCTTGAGTGCACCACAACACATCCATATATAAACATAATGATTGAGTTTGAGGGCACCACATCACAACATTCATATATATTTTTTCGCTTTAAACAAAAGCTAATGCTTACATGACATTGCATTCATATATTCTTTAGCATTAAAGAAAATCTAATGCTTACATGACCTTCCATTCATATATATTTGTTAGCATTAAATAAAATTTAATGCTTACGTGACCTTCCATTCGTATATACTTTTTGGCATTAAACAAAAGAAAATATAATGCTTACGTGACCTTCCATTCGTGATATTTCTAAGAATTTCTTTATTATATATCTGCTCTCATTTTGTGTCGAAAATATCCCGGATCATATTGTCACTTTAGAGATGAAAGAATCACCTCTAGGGGGGAATCACGGGTGACCCTATAGGGAAATGGGATGAAAAGTGGAGTGATGGAATTGTAGACCCTATAGGTCAAGTTACTAATCGTGGAGAGTCTTGAGAAAGAGTCTTGGTGGTATCCAATGGTTTCCAATATGTATGAGTACCTGCAAAGGGTGATTGTACATGCCCAAGACACAAGAACAAGCCAAGTATGCACATAGTATGTTAGGTGGAAAATAAATTTAGGCTTGCTATCCCTAATTGGAGCAGTATATAGAGATATATATCAACAATAAGATATTTGTTAACTCTGTTAAAAAATTGCTAAAATTCCAATGAAAGATGCAAGAGATAAGCTAGATAAATGCTACTATTAATCAAGTATGAAGACCAAACTTCTAAAAAAATAATTCCAATATGAGATAAGCTAGATAAAATTCCAACAAAAATCATAAGCAGGAAGAAATAGTCTCATGTGTGAGCCAGAACAACAGATTCAGCCGCACGTGTAGAACGTACATTCCATATAGAACTTTGTAGCACACGTGAAGACCATACATGTGATATATGTAGTCGTACAAGTGATGTCAGTAGGCCATACATTAGGTTTTCAAGTTGGAAGGGTTTTTCATAATTTTTATGAATTTGTAATTTGTTGAGAGGATTGGTTTTGTCATCAAAGTTTATCAATCAGAAAATTTCACTAAGCAAAAATTTATGTCTCTTGTGCATGGACTATTTCTCTTTGATATTTGTTCTTCCACTATAATTTTCTGTCATTTCAGTGTAAAATTGTTTAGTGATAACAACCCTAGATTACTGTTTGAGGTCAGTTTGAATTAATTTTTAGATATGAAATTGAATGCATTGCATTTTCCTAAAAAATTGACATTGAATGTTGTTGAAATGAGTTTTGAACATGTCATCTTGGAAATTTCTCTATAATTTATTTTCTGGGATGTTTCAGACCTTGAGATTTTGCAAAGACGAAGGACAGATATTGTTGTACATGTGGTAAAAATAAAATATGTTCATTCACTGCAATTTCATAGATGTTCTCTATGGAATTTAGGGCTCCTCAATGCTCCTGAAATCCATTTCAAATAGGTCATCTTGGCACTTTCACTATAACTTATTTTCTGGGATGTTTGAGACCTTGATATTTTGTATAGTCATAGGACACATGCATAAGTGCCTCAGCTAAGAGTTTCAGAATCATATTAGAAAAATTGCATTTGTTACATGATGTACAAATGTTCTCTTGGGGACTTGGAAATTTCTCTATAATTTATTTTCTGGGATGTTTCAGACCTTGAGATTTTGCAAAGACGAAGGACAGATATTGTTGTACATGTGGTAAAAATAAAATATGTTCATTCACTGCAATTTCATAGATGTTCTCTATGGAATTTAGGGCTCCTCAATGCTCCTGAAATCCATTTCAAATAGGTCATCTTGGCACTTTCACTATAACTTATTTTCTGGGATGTTTGAGACCTTGATATTTTGTATAGTCATAGGACACATGCATAAGTGCCTCAGCTAAGAGTTTCAGAATCATATTAGAAAAATTGCATTTGTTACATGATGTACAAATGTTCTCTTGGGGAGAGGCCCAAAACAACATGCTTTGGGAAATTTTCCCTTTGGAAATTCAAATTTTGGTCACACCTAGTAAAGGTAGAAGTAGTGATCAGACTTGGTGAAGGAAGAAGAAATCAGTAGACCTAGTAAAGGAAAAAGTTGTAAGCATACCTAATGAAGGAAGAAATAGCAAGAGACTCGGTGAAGGTTTTTGCAGCTCATAGATTGGTGTCTCTTTCTATGTTGGTGCTTGGCGATGGGGATTAATGTCATAAGTAGATTGGTTTCTATGAAAATTTGTAAGATATTTGTGTCTCTTGATATGTTGGTTCTTAGGGGTGGGGATTGGTGTCTCAATTAGATTGTTGTCTAAGAAGATATGAAAGATATTGGCCTCTCTTTCTAAGTTGGTGCTTAGTGTTGGGGATTGGTGTCTCTAGTAGATTTGTGTCTGTGACCATCTTTAAGAGTAGGTTGGTGCCTATTAGGATTTTTACCAGTGGGGATTGGTGTCTGCAGTAGTTGGGTTCATACAAATATTTTTAATAGTAACTCAGTTCCTACAAATAATTGTAAAGAGAAGTTTATTGGTTTTCTCACAAAAGGGTTTCAATGTAAATATTATGTTCCATGTTGTGATTATTTTTTTATGGTTGATGAATGTTTTAAAAATAAAAAAACACATTATACTTGTAACGCACCTTTTCTGGCTACCAAGGCTTAAACACTCTTAAAAGAAATCTATAACACCACTTTGTAGATAACTCATATAGGGATTATATAATCCACATGCATTTAAACAAATAAATGCATTTAAGCTCAGAGTAAAAAATATTATTTACTGCTATAATTAACAATCAATAGTGTTTCATATTAATTCATATACACAACACAAATCATGATAACATAAGCAGTAGATTCATGCAAAACATGATTAAAGCATAGTAATATACTTATCTTTTAACAGTGGTAGAATCCACCAACCAAGTGCAGGCCTTCCACAAACCTCCCAGCCTTAGACCGCACTACTCATCAGCTCAGTAGTGGGTCACCCCCGAGATGGGACTAAGTTCCACCCCAAGGCAAGGAATCCTAGGCTAGGCTGAGGTTACAGAGAAAACAACACAAACAAATCTGGAAGGATTCTTCCCAGGATGCCATCTTACACCCACTACTACCAGATTCTCATTCCCCACATGCCTGTTCCGCCCGGGAGTATACACCTTCACAAGCACAGTCCATCGATGCAAGCCTCCCTCTCTGGGTCTCAGCAACAAGCCGGATCAGGAAGTCTTAGAGCCCAAAGCCGATGGTAGACACTCTCTGGAAGAAACCTCTTCCAACTACAACCACCTCCCTCACCTAGAGAGAGATCACACGCAGGCTCAATCACAACTCGCGCTGACCATCAAGCCATGCGTAGTGTAGATCTGCATGGTCACCATAACCAACTGGAAATACAAACACAACCTATCAAATAGGCTCAGTAATGGCTCGAGGCCTCACAGTGATGGTTCATGGGAATGCATGATGAGTAATTCCCGTATGGGTCAACACAGACTCCACGGCTCAGAACAGAGGTGAAACCGGCTCTTCAGAAAAAAACACAGGCTTCTTGGCTCACAAAATAGAGGTGTACATGGATTTATAGAACCAAACATAGGTTTTCCAACTGGTTCAACAATGGTGGAATGGTTCAGGGTCACGGCTTCGGGACAGAGCCTCCATGCATAGAGGATGCACATAGACTATGAAAGTCAACATGGGATTTTCGACTCTCAAGAACGCATGAGGATTTCTCTGTAGGGGTTGGGTCAGTCGTACTATCTAGGTCTCCGTACGCGTTTAGGAAGTCAGGTAGAATGGAGGAGAGACCCTTCTCACAGCTCACCCTGGACATTTTATTCGCATACGCCAAGGTTGACACTTGTCACCCATGGAACTGCATGCATTCCACCAGCACGCATCACCGTTGTACGTCCTCCCCTTGCCAGAAACTTAGGATAAAACATAAAATGCACATGTCCTTTTGGAATAATATTAAAATATTATTCCCATGCTTAAGCCCCTAAGGCTTAGCTCCTAGGCTCAACACTTAGCCCCTTTCCCACCTTCCAGCCCTTAATTCCTTGCCTTCTCTGTGGAAGCTCAGACCCCCTTCACTCATTCATCGTGGTCGGTCTACACCTGGCAGTGTTTACAATTTTATTGAATGTTCTGCATACATACAAGTACAAAATCAAGCCCTTGGCCTCCAACCCTTAGGCTCTCTGGCCTAACAATCACATAAGCCCATCATGTAACAACTGGATAATTCTAAACATCATTAAGTTTCCTAAGAAATTTATTTCATAAACTGAAACAAAACTTCATAGCATGATATTGATTTTTATAATAGCAACTTCAATAACTTAGATTTATCAATAACTACTGAATTCATGGAAAAATGAAATAAATACATAACTTAACAAGTACTTGGTTCTGATGCTAATTTATGTTGCCTCTTTTCCCTACTGCTGCCTTCTTGCTACCTGATACACAGATCAATCCTGCCTCAAAAAAAAAAAAATAACTTCCCAAACCTACTGTCCTGCCTGCCAACTAGGAAAACTACCTAGCTCCAGGATATCTATGGATATCCTGGCCCCTGTGCCCAAAACCTCCAGCAACTCGGTGTCTCAACTGATCCAAAGCCATAGTCCAAAACTCTCTGCTCACAACAATTCTCATAGTCCTCCCCCAATCCATCCTCCATCGAATCCCCTTCGCGTAATCCTTCCCCCTCTCTCTTATTCCTCCTCCACCGACTCATGCAGTTACTTCTCCAACCACCCCCCATCCTCCGTCTTTTGTCCCTCCTTCAATGTTTTATCTTCTCGGGATTCATAGCTCCCTCTCTGCATACGCAACCATTTTTATAACATTTTTCTTTGATCTCTTAAATTTATTTCTCAGGTCATTAAACGTGATCTGCAGTTAAATTATTACTTAGTTAACCACAATTATTTTCCTTAATTAATTTTACTTTGTAATCTTTAAGCATTTATCCAATTAGGGTCGTTACAAACACCCACCCTTCAAGAAACTTCGTCCCAAAGTTAAGGTATCTGATGGTACAAAGGAAAAGAGCATGGTTTACACATTCACAACAAGTAACTGGCATTATCAGTAAGTAAGTCAAGATAGCTCATATATACTAGTGTATATGTACAAGAAATGCATGTGTAGCTAGAACATGCAAATCTCATGCATGTACTAATAATCAAAACTGTCATCCTTTAATAATTTATGTATGCATTCAATCCAATCAGCAAGACTAGTCTTTTATAAAAGACAACAATCAATTAATTGTGTGAGAAATCGTTTAATTACAATTGTCCAGTTCAATAATTTATTTTAAACAATTGTGGTTTAGTTACATAATAATGAAGATTCATATATATACATTTCTCTTATTTTATTTTTTTTAAGGGACGTCATCAAATTCCACCACAAGAGAGATCTCCACATGTCTCAACTATTACTACTCATCCTTCCTCCCTAACCTACTTCCATCTCCATTTCTATCCTTCCTCTGCTAGACTATCTTGGAGCGTCAACTATATTGACCTAACTCCAAATAGAACCCGTAAGTGGAAGTGTCACTATCTCGACCAAGCTTCCCTAGCAGGCAACTGACAGTCATCATCACATGTCTTGGGGAGCATGAACTAGCACCGTCCTCCCATGACTTCAGGTTTCGGAGGATACACGATGGGAAATGCCTCCACCCCTCCTAATCATATCTAGGGTCAACACCCTACAATGGAGGATACACGGTGGGAAATGCCTCCACCCCTCCTAATCATATCTAGGATCAACACCCTACAATGGAGGATACACGGTGGGAAATGCCTCCACCCCTCCTAACAGAACTAGGGTCAACACCCTACAATGGAGGATACACGGACACCGTGTTGCTAGAGGTTTTGTCATCGTTTATTCGGTTTTGGGCAGTATTAGTACCAAAATCATGCACCGGTCCACATATCATAGCAATGCATCCAAATCAATATAAATTTCACATACATTATTTATACCACAATGTTTCTCGGTTAGTGGTCCTGATATCCACTTTCATCATCATTATCTCTTGGCTATTTCATAGCCCATAACCTGTAGATTAGTCTGCAACACAAACTCATACATTTCTATGCATTATTATCATATAATTGCATACTACCATCATTTCAATTTGGTATCCCCGTACCGATACATTAACATCATATTTTTCCAATTAGAATTAGATTTCATGATATCCCATAATTCAAAATCGTCACCCATTCACAAGATTATCATTTTCCCAAAATAGATTTCATCATATCCAACATCATTCTAATAGTATTTAAACATTCAAAAATTTCACTTTCTCACAATATGTCGCATTATATACATCATCATCAATAACATTTAAATATTCATATAATTTACATTCACATAATAGATTGCATTACATGCATCGTCATTAATAACATTTAAACATTCATTACAGTTCATAAGTTTAAAGTTTAAGTGTATCACTTAACAGTTTCATTGTGACTAGGAAATAAAGTGTATAGGTCTCAGGTAATCCTGGTCGTCTAAGTCAAAAGGTGGTGTTACCTACACCCCACCTTCGAGAAACATGTTCTCGAGGTGGTCAAAATAGTGAGGGATAGTCTCGTCGTAGTGTCTCAGCGTCCTCCCAAGTAGCAAATCCTGGACTATACTTGTCCCACTGGACCTTAACTTGATCTACCAGACGGTTTCTAAGCTGTCAGACTCTACGGTCCAGTATGCGTAATGGTTCTACCGTGAGGGTTCCCACGTCCGATACCTGCAATTCTTTCCAATTTAGTTTATGTGATTCATCAGCAACATAATGACGTAAAACACATACATGAAATACATTATGAGTTTTATGCAAGTGGGGTGGAAGTACGAGACGATAGGCAATGGGTCCAATTTTCTCTTAGACCTTGAATGGCCCTATAAACCGAGGTGACAACTTTGTCCCCTTCCTGAACCGTATGGTACTCTTATTAGGCCTGATACGAATGAAAACTTCGTCCCCCACTTCATAATTTCGGTCAGTCTTGTGTGCATACGCATAAATTTTCTGTCTATCCTTTGCTTCCTATAGTCTCTGCCTGATCTGAATCACCTGTTCCTCCATTTCCTGAATCAATTTTGGCCCAACTGTTACTCGGTCTTCTAATGTATCCCAACTCAATGGTGTTTTGCATGGCCTTCCATACAAAGGTTCATATGGTGTCATTCCGATGGAACTATGATAACTGTTATTGTAGGCAAACTCTACCAAAGGTAGGTACTTCTCCCACTGGGTTTGATTATCCATTACATACATCCTAAGCATGTCTTCCATAACTTGATTGTAATGATCCCAAGCCAAATTCTTTCTTGGAATCACTAACTACTACTAATTTATTGAGTTATTAAGTGCATACAAGATTCATCAACACATGGAGATCACAATATATTCAAGATGTATAAGCACAAGCAAAGATCTGACCTTTTTATTGTGAGCAATGTAAGATCAATACAATAGATGGCCGATCTGGCATAAACCTCAGATGGCCGTACAAGCAATAGATATGAGCTACTACAAAATGCTCCCGCTAATACAAAATAATGCCTCCAAAGGCTAAATAAGAAATGAAGATCAACACAAGAAGATCTGAATGCCAAACTCTCCAACTGAAGAATGTCACGCTCCAATAGAAGGCTGAAACCCTCAATAACTCGGCCCTGCTGCCAAAAGTGTCCAATCAACCTAAGAAATATGCCAATTGATAGATCCGGTGATGGTAAGAGTAACCCAGGTGCCGGAATCTCCAAGATCCCTCTCAATCTCCGTAGATCTGAATTTCCCACTGAATGGGGTGCCCCACTGGATGACTGAAACCCTAGACGGTTCGGCCCTGATGAAGGTGGCATCCCAATGCTCTGAAACTCTCCAAGAATATAGATCGGGCTATGAGAATCTCGTGGGAGAAGTTTCAGACTCAGATCTCACAAATGTAGAATGATGATAACCCTCCAGAAAATCCCTCAAACTGATGGTCCTGCCCTGCAAACAAAACCCAACTGTCGGAATGGTCGTAGGCCCTCAGGATAAGCTAGATCGAACCTCCCTCGATAAATTGGCGTTGATACTAGAATGGTGTGGAGGAGTCTTTCATCCCCGAGACCAAGCTGTGGAACAAGGTGAGTGGATATTTCACCACTGAGTTGCTCCCAACGGTTTGTACAGCAAAACCCCCAAACCGAATGCTCAAGAGCAATAGGAAATGCTAATCCAAAACCATAATGAATAATAGGTGCACCCGAGCCTCTTACTTATACTTTTCCTTCTAATTCTCTGTTGAGTTAGGTTAACTCCTAGGGTTAATCTTCTATTTTTCTGTTGAGTTATCTTTTACTTATTTATCCTTTTCCTCTCTTAAGTCAACTTAAAAATATAACTTTTAACTTCTTGACTTTTCCCCCCTCAGTGTGAGACTATGACCTAGTGGGGGTGCCCAGGCCACTAAGTCTCCTCATCACCTCTCTAAGAGGTGGGGGAAATTATAGTCTCCCCTTCTTGAAATTGCTTGTCCTCAAGCAATTCCAAACCTGCTTCTCTAACCACGTGCTCCTGCTCCCAAGTGACATCTTCAATGGGTAAATCCTTCCCCCTGATCAGATACTCCTTGAAGCTTCGGTTTCATAGCCTCTTCTCTCTGAATTCTAACACCTCCTCTGGAATCAAAACAAGTTGTCCCTCCTCATCCATGGGAGGTAATGCCTCAATAGGCCTGACATGTTGACTGAGGGATTTCTTAAGGCACGAGACATGGAAGATGTTGTGAATTTTTCTACCCTGTGGAAGCTCCATCTCATAAGCTACTGCCCCTATCGTCCTGCTGACTCTGTAAGGTCCAAAGAAACGTGGCTGCAGTTTCTCTGCTCCACTTATTTTAATGGAGGCCTACCTGTATGGTTGCAACCTCAAATATACTAAATCACCAACCTCAAAGGTACAATCAACTCTGTGCTTATCTGCTTGGACCTTTTGTTGGTTTTGCACCCTCTGTAAATGATCCTTCAATTCCCTGAGAATGTCTTCGCTCTGTTGTATCCAATCCTGTACCATCGGAGCCCTGCTGTCACCAAATGCAATCTCCACAAATGATAAAGGATCATAGCTATATAAATCTATGA
>JASDQU010374594.1:133890-147182 GCA_032191745.1 Picea mariana
TTTTCTCTTTGCTATTCGTATAGGAATTTCGCCCTTCTTATGGTTTCTTCCATGGTATTAGGATCATCGTATTGAATCTTGTCACCAATGGAAGGTGGCAGTCCACTCAGATACCTTTGAATTTTAACATCCTCATCTTTGATGAATGGAACATACTTCAGTAGTTCCAGAAAATTTCGTTCATACTCATCAATGGTCATACTGCCCAACTTGAGTTCAAAGAACTCCTTCATCTTTCTGTCATAGTATCTTTTAGTCAGGTATTTCTTCTCTAAATACCTCTTAAACTCCTTCCACGTGACCTCTTTCTCTCTGATGTGCTGCACCTGCACAAACTGATCCCACCACATGGACGCTTTTCCTTTCAGCTGGTACATTGCAATTCTTCCTTCTGCATGGGTAGAATAATTCTGCAGCTGGAAGTATTTCTTCATGCCAAGCAACCATGTCTCAGCATATTCCTCCTTTTTATGTTCTCCATCGAATGTGGGAGGCTTAATCTTGTTCATTTCTCCTTTCAATTCCTCCTTTCCAGATTTTCGATGTTTTCTGGTAGGGGATGGGCTTGAACTAATGTGTATCTTACTGTCACAACGTCTTTGGGAGTGACTAAGATGTTAGCTACCACTCCTTGACCTACTTCTTCTCCCATGGGTTCTGCAACTCTCTGTCGTACCTGAGTCTCTTCCCTTCTCAAGTTTCTTCTCTATTCTTTCCAGACTCTTCAAAAATTTTAAGTTTAATGCACCCTGCCGGTCCCTGACTTTCATGAGCTTTCGACTATCAGCTCGATGCTCCTTGGACTCTCTTTGCAGCCCTTCAATGATTTTCATCATATGTCCTTCCTTATCCATCTCTTTTCCATGCACATTAGAGTTCGATCCTTCAACTCCCAGTTTAACATCCTTTCCTTCCCGTTCATCTTCTATTTCAGGGGTAAACTGCGCTTTTCCCCACTCCATATTCGGCGTTGATTAACTGGGGTTCTGGCCTTCATTGAACTCTGCACATGCACTCTGTGCAATTAAATTTGAAATTTGTCAGGCCATTAAACCTTCACAAACAATCCACAATATTTATAAACCAGTTCAGACAAAATAAAAGACATTTTGTTTTAAACAAGTTTCTTGAACTGCAAGTATTATGTATCTCTCCTATTTCTTTGTGTTTGAGGCAATTTCCAAATAGTTCTGGCACTCGTCAGTCTTCTTCACTATAATGTGCCAACGACTCGAATTGGTCAAGCCTTCATTTTCTTAACAATTCATCATATTTCATAACCATCGATGTTTAATAAAGTATTTCAATTTCACGAATGGTCTGAGCTCAGTTCAGCTCTATGTTTTTCGGGTGTCTGAAACTTCAATTTCTGACATTTTCAGGACTTCAAGTTTCGGGGTTTCGAGCTTTCTGATGTTGAGAGTTTCTCATCTCTCCACCCCCGATCCCTGATGAGCTCTTTTCCACGCACTATCCCTCCTTCTAGGTTCTTGGCCCATATGACCAGAATCCATAAGACCGCAACCTTTCCTTCCTATCGGGATTTCGAGCTTCAAAAACCCAATGCGTCTCCTTTGTGCAATAGCCTTCCTGGCTAGGCCCTGGTTCACGTGACTGCTACCATATGACCTCATTCAAACCTCTGCATCAGAATTTTGGGGTTTTCAATGTCAAAATACAATCGTCCCCCAGACTCGCAATTCTCCGATTCCCGATGCACCTTATCTTCAGCTAGCCCTCCTGGCTATAGCTTCCGGCCAATGTGACCATCACCCTATGACCACAATATTACCCCTCAGGGTTTCATGTTTCGTGATTCCAAAGTGCATAAATGCCACGTCCACGGGATTCCCGATATCCCGATGGACCAAACATCGATGAATGGCTTCATTATTGGGACTTTTCCCGATGGCGTCGATGGTTGCCACGCGTCCCCTATCTGACAGACGGTCCCAATTTCTACGGGTTTGCCGATGCACCTTTTTCTTTAACCCTTCGTGGTTAAGCCCATGTCCATGTGACCTCTACCCCGTGACCGTACTCAAATCTCTCATCGGGGTTTCGGGGTTCAAAGTTTCACAATGCATAGACTCCTTGTCCCCGCGATTCCCGATTTCCCGAATCCCGATTTTCGATGGATGACTCTTCTATCGGGACTTTCCCCGATTTCTCGATGCGCTACCTTTTCATCTTAACCTCCACCGACTAATCCTTTAATCCATACGACCGGCTGCTATAAGACCATCATCTTATGTCCCTTATCGGGGTTTCGGGGTTTCACGAATCGAAATGTGCCAAAACTCTTGACAACGGAATCCTCGATTTCTCGATGAGCTTTGACCTCCGTCCAGCTGACGGTGCTTTTCTCAGTCCCGCTATGACTGGCATCTGTTCTCCACCGATCAGGTTTCGCGGGTCACAATTTTGAAGTGCACGAGTCACTCGTCACCGGGATCCCCAATATCCCGATGAACTCCAACCTCCGACGGGTTTGGCTCCTTGTCGGGATTTCTCCGATGGTGCAGATCTCTGCCACGCATCCTATAAATGAACGATCCCCATCTTGTTTGTAAATCGCGGATCACGATTCTGAGTGACAAGAGTTCTGTGTACTTGAGAACTCTGATACGTCGATTTCCCGATGCACCAAAGTGCTGACGTGCGCTCAATCTTTGCCACATGTCTCTCTCCAACGGATGGCTCCAAATCTCGTTGGATCTTTCGCCCCTAGCTTCTGAGGTTTAACCTTCAGACACCTCCCGGCAGATCAAACGACTGTCAAGTTTTCCGGCCGAGATCTGACGACTCAGATGGTTTCTAACTAAATCAGGATTTCACATATCACGATTTCCACATCCCTCTGCCATTTCCAAAGGAATTTTAATCCTTACGCACATTTTTCCAAATATGACAGTCACGAGGGCTCGCCTTCCCTCCCAAATGGATCCTAAGGTTATAACATCCTTGGTGTAGAGACCTATCTCCCCGTGGCCGTAGACCACATCGGCTACGGTTTCATAGCACCGCTATACCTCCTGAGCTTAATAAAAACTCGTCAAGTGTCTCCTTGACGCTTCGGAGAAAACCAAGGTCCGAAATTGGTCCTCCCGAATCAATTTCCCCTCGCATTTTCAGTCCAAATTCCGCTCCACTGGCCCATTTAGGCTCAGTGTCGAAACCTTCACTCTGATACCACTTTGTAGTGTACCTTTTTCACTACCGAGGCTTTCAAACCTCTCCTAACCAGTCTGTACACGGACTTTTACATAACTCATACTAGAATTATATAACCACATGCATTCAAGCAAAATAATACATTTAACTCAGAGTAAAACATATGAATTACTACTATATTCAACAAGCATTTAGCCTTATCATTCAATTCATATACACAGCAGAAAACATGATACATAAACAACTCAGTCATGCAAAACATGATCAAAGCATAATTCAGATACTTATCTTTTAACAGCTGTAGAAATCACCAACCAAGTGCAAGCCTTCCACGAACCAGCCAGCCTTAGACCACACTGCTCATCAACTCAGCAGTGGATCACCCCCGAGCTGGGACTAAGCTCCACCCCAGGGCAAGGAATCCTAGCTAGGTTGAAGTTACAGGGAAAGCAACATTTAGAATCTGGAAGGATTCTTCCCAGGATGCCATCTTACGCCCACTACTACCAAACTCTCATTCCCCACATGCCTATTCCACCCGGGAGTATACACCTTCACAAGCACAGTCCATTGGTGCTAACCTTCCTCACTGGGTCTCGACAACAGGCCAGATCAGGAAGTCTCAGAGCCTAAAGCTGGTGCTGGACACTCTCCTGAAGAGACCTCTTCCAACCACATCCACCTCCCTCACTTAGAGAGAGGTCACACATAGGCTCCATCACCACCTGCACTGGACAACAATTCATGTGCAATCCATCTCTGCATGACCACCACAATCAACTGGGAATACAGACTCAAACCTCTCAGAACAAGCTCAGCAATGGCAGCTAGGTCTCATGGTGTGGATTTTTGAAATTTTCCTGAGAAGCAATTTCCGCAGGCAATTACACAGACTCTCTCCACCCCCCAGCAGAATGGTCATTTCCCATCCACCCTACCTAGGATAGACTCACGCTCTGGTGTTGGGAATGCGTGACAGACAATCCACGCAAGGGTCAACGCAGGTTCCGAACGGTTTCAGAGGATGTACGAGAGTTTTTCTGCAAGAGTCAGACTCTTCCCTTCTAGCAGTCCTTGAGTCCCCTCAAGGAGGAACCCCCAACATAGCTCTTCTCAGCCTTTTATTGCATGGCCAAGGTTGACACTTGTCACCCATGCAACTGCACACGTTCCTGCAATGTTCGTGTCTTCCACTGTTTGGAAATCACATGTCCTACCAACAAGGACTTAGGTTAAAACATATAATGCATTTCTCTTTTGGAATAATATTAAAATATTATTCCCAAGGATTAAGCCCTATAGGCTCTACACTTAGCCCCTTTTTCCCACCTCCAGCCCCTAATTCCTTGCCCATTCTATGGATGCTCAGTCCCCCTTCACTCATTCATCGTGGTCGGTCTGCACCTGGCGGTGTTTATATTTTATTGATCATTCTGCATACATGCAAGTACATCAATAGGCTCTTGGCCTTCAACACTTAGGCTCTCTAGCCTAACAAACACACAAGCCTACCAGTTATACAAAACTTGGCTCACCAGCCTATAAAACATAATTACAATTTCTTTTAAGACATGTTTTATAATGGGGCTCGGCCTTGGGGACACTACACTAACAGTCATATCAACTAGTTAATATGAGTAATGGGTGAAATTCAAAACAATCTACCACCAAAACTCTGCAAATAAATTATATGTGGGTTGACGGCGGAGGCATGAAGGGAGATGCACTGTATCGGCATTTTCAAACTGTCCTTTTGATTCGCGCATGAATTAGCAAATAATATGAGATTCTGGAATTAATTAACCCTTTAAATGTGTTGTATCTAGCGTATCTTAGATATAAAACATCCCATCGCATCATTTTATTAGTGGGCATATCGGGAATCGACGATATCCTTATGCATGTTTCTGTCAAAATCCTCCTTAGAAAACTTCTGACACCGACGAATTTCGTCATATGATGCTAACGTTGTAAAACTGGTTCGGGTGTGACATGGGTCTTAGGAGATAGTAACGACTCTAGAGAAAACTAGATCATATGTTTGATCACTCGGGCAATGACATATGGCAACAGAGGACAAGTGGTTTGACCATATATCTCAGTCGGATTCGTGTCTTTCAACATAAGACGTCCATTAAAATAAACCTGGGATTGACGAGGCTGAAAGGTATCGGGGGTTGACTTTTTACATTCTCCATGGGCTATCCTTCTAAAAACTCACCGTGCTGAAAGTTATGGGGGATCGACTCTTAGAGATAGTTCCATCACGTAGTTCCTTTGTGGGTTATCATACTCAAAAACCCCTGATGTCGAAAACGTTTCGGAATTCAGAGATCGTTGATATCATTTCACTCTTCATGAGTGCTTACTCTTTTATTCGTTCGCCGACGTCGAAGGGATCAGTCATCGACGATATTCTCGGTGATTCTTGTCGCGAAATAAATCTCGCGTCTTTCGACGCCGACGAAGATCGGGACTTAGTAACTTTGGTTCTCTCTAGCATTTTATTTCACGCTTATTCCTTTCTGATGTCGAATTCCTTAAGCACATCGGGGGAAGTTTTTACTGTCAATTCTCTAATTTAGATATTAGTCTTTTAAGTTAATGATTTTCGCATGCTCGAGAAAACTTCGAAAGACTTAAATGGAAAACAAAATGATAAGAAAAGGAAACATTATTCATACTAAGTTTGAATTAGATAGTGAAAAATCATGTGGTACCCAAAAAGTAAAATTTGACATAGGGTTTTTAGGGTGTGTTGATTTCTCAACAGAACCTTGCCCGAGTTCCTCCAATAATACTCCAAGTGAATTAATCCCACAATCACTAGAAAATCTTCACAATCAGCATGAAAAACTAAGGGGTTTGATGGATTTCATAAAGAGGATGAGAGAATGAGATTGTTGAGGATGGATACTCAGAACTGGATGCATAAGCTATGAGAGAAAGAAGGAGAAATTTGGACAAAGTTTCTTTACTTCTTCCAAAGTTATTTCAAATGACCCCCCTAGGGCCCTTTTTATATGGAAATTTGATGGTTATTCAGTTGTGATAAGGGCTACAGGAGGTAAGAATAGTTATACAACCCAAAATATCTTGTAAACCCCATCGGAGAGCGTGAAATCTTTATTTTTTGCAACTTTTGTGAGTAAACGAGGGTTCTATATGTATCAACTAGCATATGTACGTGCGCTACATGTAGATCAGGATGATTCCACCTTGAAAAATGATATTTTTGACAAGGAACTCCAACAAAATTGATTTGCAAGTGTGTATATGGATGGGCCATGATAAAAAAATGCATAGTGGTGGAATTTTGGACTATAAAAGTTGGAAGTATGTGTTGTTATGTTAGGCCAGCCATATATGTGTAGGCATCATCTTGTTTATGAGTCTTGACCCCATCGAGTCATTTTTACTCTGTGGGCTCGGTCCTATAGCATACTAGAGGTAGTTCTGACTAATGTCCCAACAAAACAATGCCACAAATTCATCTCTCATACCGAAAAAATTAGCCTCTTCACAATCTGTTCAAAAGATGACATTGCAACCACTATAGCCTCGGCCCAATACCATTCTATCTAGCAGAAGAACATCAACAACATTGTAGAAGAGCACCAATATATTCCTGTCGCACCTACAGGGGTGCCTCCACACTGCGCAATCAAACCAAGTTATGACAAATCCCTTCATGTTCTTCATGATGCACCTTCACCGACGGATTTCTCCCACACTCAGGAAGATTATGCATCCATATTGGTTAAATGGATCCAACCCCTCCAACAACAGGCTCATAACAAACTTCAACAAGCTAAGCAGGGTAGCTTCTTCGGCAAGACAAGCAACTCACCGATATTCAGATTCAACAAAATATTTCCCAGGGACTTCACGTAATGGATACCATTTCTTTCTAATGGGACAGGATTGACCTAAGTGGAAATCAATGTCCACCCACCTATTCCACTAGCTCAAAACAAGGGTTTCCACCTTGGCAGTTTTTCTACAGATTTTTGGGTCCTAAACTTCTGGGCTCGTTTTGAGGCCCTAAACAACATTTTTTGGGCCATTTATAGTCACACTATAGGCTTTAGCCAAAATGTGATAGAAAAATGTGTATTCCTCGGATAGACCTTTCAAACGGGCTATCATGCACCCCAAATAGAGTTTGTATGCAAAATTTACGCCCTTGGGAAGTTGATGTACCAACTACCCCCATCGGGGCCCGCAAACCTTTTGGAGTTTCATCTTCCAGAGTTAGGGTTTTTTATTTTATTTATGATAAAAAGGCCTCTAGAGCCTCATTATAATCATCATCATCTTCTTGCGAATGAGCGTATCCATCACATCTCTTCTCAGAGATAAGATGCCACCATTCTTGCAAGTCATTCACTCTATAATTTTATAGTTTATGTACATTCTATCATTAATAAAATTGTGCATTACTGTATCTTTGTGTTTATTTCACTATTTTTGTGTATCTCATAATATCTATGTATATTTCATTGTTATATATCTGTCTTTATTTCATTCTCAAAATAATATGGATCGGTGATATTAGAGCAAGCTACTCCTTTTCATTTCTTGTGCATGTCCTCGATGAGGTCAGGATATAGAGAGTTGGGTCTCGAGCTAGTTTCCATTAAGGATAACCGCTTTCACCAAACCAATCAACTTCCCATGGTGTAAGAGGAGAGGAATGAGGGAGAAAAATATCCCATCAAGTTGTTTCTCGCGGAATCCCTCACACAACAGAGGAACGAGATGTTGGATAATTTTTCACAAATCCTTCAACAATTTCTAACAATAACAGGCGTGTCTTCATCAAGAAGTCACTTTGTAGATGCTAATTCATTCCAGGTACAAGTTGATTTTGATATTCTCATATTCAAAGGTCATATCCATGCAGATGCTTTGGAAAAATTGTTAAATTTTCTAGAAGGTTATTTCATTGTTCTCAATTTTTTCGATAGAGAAAAGATCACCTTTGTGCTCCTCAAGTCTCTCCCCATTGTCAAACGTTGGTGGGAAACTTATTGGGAGAAAAATTCCACAGAGTCTGGAATATTTGGGTTCGATCCCACTTGGGATTTTTTTATTGATGCAGTCAAGGATAAATATTACCCTATGGGAAACTATGATGACCAATAGATGAGATGGACCACGTTGCATCAAAAGCGGGACCAAATAGTGTCGGAGTTCACAAATACCTTTCATTCCTTGCGCACCAAGATGGCTATCAAAGACTCTGAGTCGTGTTGAGGAAAATATATGATTTATCTTAATCAAGCATTTTTGAATCTTGCCTGGCTAAGGCAAGATAGTCGGGAATATCACCCTATATTTTATACCCTCAAAAAAAATTATTTCCCAATCCACAAGTATTAATTACAGGGGCTTAGGGTGATTTTTTAAATGAAAGATTGTTGCATAATATGAAATTTTTATATAATTTTCTGAACATATACAGATTGCAGAATGTAAATGTGGAGATCAAAAGAAAAAATAACCAAATCACAGATATGCTCAAAAGAGACAGAATAGAAATCGTTTCATTTCATTCCAAGAAATCAAAAGTATCTTTCTCTTTACAAAATCCCTGTGAGGGCATGGACCAAGGTCAAACTTAGATATCCCCATTGAAAACCATGCAAAAGGACTCTGACAAGAAGTAAAAATTGAACTTTAAAATCTGGATCAGCTTGCCACAGACTCCTGCCAACTTGACTCTGCACAATATCATTTATCATTTATGAAACCTAATCCATAAATAGACAAGTATACACAGACTATCAAATATAGATCAACACCTTTGAAACAAGCGTCTGAAGGGTATGGTTCATCTTTGAACCTTGTTGTCTACAATAGGACCCTACTGTCAAAAATAGAATTAGGCCTTTAATGAATTGAAGAATGAATGAAAACTGAACTATCTCATGAAAACAAATGAGAAAGCCTTAGTATTTATTTCTCCTTCTATTCTCCCCTTGTTCTTCCTTCTCAATTGTCTTTTATGCATTCCAAAACAATTGAAGTAGTTCAACTACCTCATTTAGTTAAGTTAATTAAACTTAACTAATTTTAGTTTAGGGGGAGTAATAATTATAATAATAATTAAGGGTCTTTATTAAATAATAACTAAGTAGGTGGGACCCCTTATGACTCCCTTTTATTTCTTTACAAAAATAAACACAATTAGACAACCAATTAAATACATGTCTCCTTGTAACTCCCATAAATATTTCCAAAATTTGAATATTAAATATCAGAGATAATTCAAATTATATCCAAAATATGTAAATAACCACATTATCCAAAAAATAGTTTGTTGTCCAAAACGTTATGCAATCCATTGTCTTCAACAAATAAACCATAACACATAAATCAAAATCCATATTTGCCACTTTGAGCGGCAATCCTTCTTCTGTCACGATTGCCTCCTTTGGACTCCCAGAATTAGCCTTAGGTTGATTCAAACCTTGAGGCTTAATATCACTAATAACATGGGAACAATAGTACCTCAAGTGCATACAAGAGGACACTGATTTTGTTGAGTCATTTGAAGGAGATGAGCAGGAAGCAACAACTTTACCTTTGTCTTGCACATGGGGAACCTCAGTTTTAAGTTGTTTGATAACATGAGAGGACTGAACATGTGAGTGTGCAGGGGAAATTTGAATATTTGGGTTTACAGGTGGAGGAGGAGGAGGTAATGACAATTTGGGCCAGCCACGATGGTGGGAGATTGTCGGATGAACAATCTCCTACCATCCACCATTTTTGGGAACTTCTGGTTGCATAGATACATGAGGAGGCACGGGGATACCAGGGATATTTTGGGGCTGGAAAGGAGGCCTCTATGTTGTAGGCTGAATTATCCCTTTCCCAATCCAATTGAAGAACCCATCTTGAAAAAATTGGTTCAACTCCTGAGGATCGACATCAAAATGAATTGAGAATCTGAGCCTTCTAGGCCCTCTGTTCCAGTTACGTCTTCCCTTATTGTTTCTTCCATGAATGCCTCTGTTGAAGAAACTCATCCTGTATGTAGAAATTCATTAGCAACTATCCATTAACATACCATACATGACATTCTCTTTTTATGAAACAAATATTTTCTCATAAATTGACATAAGACCCATGCAATTCAATCCATAATAAATTATTTAATAATTGTCAAATGAGCAGGGGGTGAAATAGGGTTCATGGGATATCTGGAGGGATTGTAATGAGAAAAAAATTGGTTGCATGATAGGGATTAATAACACGAGTACTACTCAACCATTCATTAAATAACTAACTATGCAATCAATACCAAAATAGGTCAACTGCCACCTATTTCTGTGTCATATTTTTACCACTGTCATACAGAGTTTTTAATTATTTTATAGAAGAGGGCATGCAAAAATGAAATTAGGATTGTGAGGGGGGTATAATGAGTGAAAAAGTGATAGTATGAGAGGGAATAATACGAATATTGTTCATAAAAATAAATTAAATCAAAAACAACCATAACTTTGTTTAGATCAAAATCCAATAAGCATCCTCTTTCAAAACCAAAATCATTTAATTGTCCCTTAATTGCAAACAAAATTCTTGTTGATTTCAATAAAAAAAACAATTCAATTGCCCAAAATTCTTCAGTTATATCAATCTTTGCATATTATACCATATCTATGCAACATCATATTAACATCGTTGCCAACATCCTAACCATTCGAACCACAGTCCTCCATGCTCCAATGCTAATCTTTTTCTTTTAAAGACAAAATATAATATGCACAATGATTCCAAATATCCATATCCAATATTCATCCTTTGCAATCAAATAACAATAGACCTAGTATTAACCACCAACAATCGACTTTCCAACACTTATTGACACAATCCACTATCATCAAAACTCATAATTGGGCCCTGATTTAATAACACATGGGTGTTCATTCATATAATGAACACAAATCTTGATTCGACAACAACAGTTAACCAACCAAAAAAAAATGTAACTCTAAGACTAAGTCTTTTGAAAATCGAACATGTACAAACTTCCTTTAAAATAATTACCCAACAATCAACAAATAAAAAAGGTTCCTGAAGAGAAACAAAAACAAGTCAAGCTCAACAGAGCCAAGTCATGCTCAATATATAAATCTTGACCAGTAATGGGGTTAAGAGAAAAATCTTGACCACGGGATATAGTCTGTGAGACACAGGCATTTCATGATTTTTTCTAAAACTTAATTGTAGAGAGGTAACGACAGATGGCTTAATCAAGTAAGAATCCTTGAAAACAAAGAGAACCCATGCCCCCCTTTTTTTTAACAAGTTGTCACAAAGAAGTAATCAAGGAGTAATATTTTGCAGAAATAGAGACCCCATGCCCTTTCATTCTTGGCAGGATTAAAACGATACTAATATCAAGTTTATGGTTTGAAATAACAATGGAGGTAAGAGAACATATCTTGACCAAATAAAATATTCTCAGGGATGCTGATAACTCATGCCCCTTAAAACTTAATTGGAGAGAGGTAACCAGAGATAGCTAATTTACGAACGTGTCTTCGAAAACACAAATCACTTGTGCCTTTTTTGAAATTCATCACTGACATATAACTTCTAACTTAAAATATTGACAGTGAGGGTAACCAAACATAACAGTCAACCACCTCCAATGGATAACAAGAGAGTAAAATTTTTATAAACATTGTGGAAAGAATGCCCGAGCACAACCCATGACCACCCAACACATATACATGCTTCCATTCAAAGTTTTGGGTGATACAAGATTCGACTGTGAAACACTTTTGGCAATAGAAACAATGAAGTAAATGCCATAACAAATGATAGCTCGGGGATCAGCCAAAAAAAAAGAACAATGAAACTCTCACTCAACAGTCTGCATTGCAACCCAGAATAATGAAACATAACAACCATCGAGAGGAGAGGAGTGATAGCAACCAATACCCAGACTGGTGGTAAAACCCGTGCAATAAAAACTCAGAACTTGTTACACCGTTATCATAATTTTCCACATAGAACCAGAATAAAACCCCAAGCTGACCAACATATTTTAAACAAATAAACAATTCGCAGGCTTCACAAAGCAATAAAATTCATTCCTTTATTTTAAAACGTCAACATTCCAGAGTATTCACAGAGAAAACCATAAGCACAACACTGATACACAGTCAAAATCAAGAAAAACACAGACCTCATGCAAAACTGAGCCAATAAATCAATTCATAATATAGAGGGATGATCATGGATGGAAATTAAAGGATCCATACCTGGAAAAATTTATTTTGAGGGAAGATTTGAACTGTGTTTTTCCTTTCAAAACCTGAAATCACGGAGCTTCCACAACCAGCAGAGCCAAATGCAACTATGGCTAGGGTGACAGGCTCGAGGGTGGTTTGGAGTGACATGCATTAAATGCACATCACTTCCTCCCTTAGCCCTGTAAATGTGTTGAACCTGCACATAATAGATCTAGCTAGAAAATACTACACACATTTGTAGAGAGAAATTGAGAAATAAGAAGCAAGAGAGAAAGAATGGAAGAATTCTCATTAACCATAATCCACACTCAAAGAGTGAATAATTTACAATAGATATAGGATACATGAGTAAATAATGAGCCATAGTGGTGGTCTAGAGTGATCTGGACACACACCAACAATTACAGGAGTAAACTGCCACCTAGTCTAGTCTCTCAGGCAGTTACGGGAGTGAACTCCCACCTAGTTGAGTTAACTAGTCAACTAGTCTTTAGTTAGCTGAATGAACAGAGAGTAGTGAGGAGTTAACTCAGGGAAACAAAGGTAATGCTCTAGTCTAGTGATGATCCCAAGGCAAGTGCACATTAGTTGGTGATGATCCCAATGTTACATGGTGACAAAAGCAATGCAACATCTAAACTCAACTCAACTAGTCAAACTAAAGTGTCAACTGAAAGAGAATATTTTCCAGGTGGAATATTCTCCCCTAATTTATAGGAGATTGGATAATGACTAATTATGACTAATAAACAAGGAAAAACCTTAGGAAAAATAAATCCTAGGTGTGTGTGAAGTAACTCCAACACCCCCCCTGAACATCACTATGGTGAAAATAAAGAATGG
>JASDQU010374594.1:150267-167736 GCA_032191745.1 Picea mariana
ATAAGATGTCGGCTACCACTCCTCGACCTACTTCTTCTCCCATGGGTTCTGCGACTCTCCATCGTACTTGAGTCTCTTCCCTTCTCGAGTTTCTTCTCTATTCTTTCCAGGCTCTTAAAAAATTTTAAGTTTAATTCACCCTGCCGATCCCTGAATTTCATGAGCTTTCCGGCGAGCCTTGGCCTCTCTTTGCAATCCTTCAATGATTTTCATTATGTGTCCTTCCTTATCCTTCTCTTTTCCATGCCCATTGAAGTTCAATCCTTCGACTCCCAGGTTGACATCCTTTCCTTCATGTTCGTCTTCTGTTCCGGGGGTAATCTGCACCTTTTCCCACTCCATACTCAGTGTTGGTTAACTGGAGTCCTGACCTTTATTGAACTCTGCACGCGTATTGTGCAATTAAATTTGAAGTTTGTCAGGCCATTAAACCTTCAGGAACAATCCTCAAAATTTATAAGCCAATACGAACAAGAACAAAAGACATTTCGATTCAAATAAGTTTTATGAGCTCTCGTTCGGCTCTACAAATTTTTGGGTTTTCAAAACTTTCACTCTCGGCACTTTGGGATTTCGGTACTCGGGACTTCAGGTTTTCAGCACCTGGGAGTTCAATTTTCAGTGACTCCCACTTTGTCACATACCCACTACCATAATCAAATTTTTGTTGGTTTCTGCAGAATCAGAGTCCCCAAATTACCTACGGAGGCCTAGCGCAAGCTAGTTCTTTCTCTGTTTGCTCCCATGTGATCGTGGGTCATGATCACAGGTCAAATAATCATGGAACCTCTTGGTATTTCGAGACTCGGCACCACAAAAATGTCGAATCATTCGAATCTGCAACCACCGAATCCCGACAGGGCTAGCGAATGGCCAAGGGAAATAGATCCCAACAGGGCTAGAGAACCGCCAATGAGAACGGGCCCCGTCGCATGGTTAGGTGGAGTACAGGTGGCAAAGAGGGAAACGCGACACGGTAGTCAACATGATAGGAGGGGGCCCCACTGTACACACCATACCATTCCAGACCCCCCCCCCATTAAAGACAGAATGACAAGGGGGTCCCGGAATGAAGCCTCAGCCGTAGATCTAGGCGGGTGGACTCTAGCCGTCCAGATCTGCTCGCTACTTACCTTAATCCACATTCGCACCCCAACTTAAAACTGAAATCTCTTCCTCACATCAGACGGTCGCTACAGACCCTGAGATTACCCGAAGGAATCTCGTCCGTTCATCGGGACTTAGCCACATGCTAACGTCTTGACATTATGGGTTGGGATTTATCAAGGTGAGATCCCGAGTTCTTGTCAACGGAACTCCCGAATCCCCGATCCCCAATTTCCCGAAATGGGTAATCTCACGACACGTGGCCTCCGTTGTTCGGATGATCTAGATCTATTTCAGGGCTTTCGCCCCTATTCATTGGGGTTTTAACCCTCGGATATCTCCTGACAGATCCAATGGATGTTAGGTTTTCCCAGCCGAGATCTGACGGCTCAGACGGTTCCTAACTAATTTGGGATTTCGTGTATCGCGATTTCCACAGTCTTGTGCAATTCCAAAGAGATTTAAACCCCGTGCACACTTTCCAGATCTAACGGTCATGAGGGTTCACCTTCCCTCCCAAATAGATCCTAAAGATCCTACACTTCTGGTGTGGAGTCCTCTCTCCCTATGGACTTATACCACACTGGCTGCGGTTTCATAATGCTGCTATACCTCCCGAGCTTAAAAACTCGTCTAGTAACTCCTTGACACTTTGGAGCAAACTAGGGCCCAAAATTGGCCTTCCAAACCCAATTTCTCCTCGCATTCTCGGTCCAAAGACCGCTCCACTGGCCCATCTAGGCTCAGTCTCGAAACCTTGGCTTTGATACCAAACTGTAGCGCACCATTTCTAGCTACCAAGGTTTAAACGCTATTAAAAGAATACTATAACACCACTTTGTACATAACTCATACAGGTATTATAAATCCCATACATTTAAACAAATAAAGACATTCTACACAGAGTATTCATATGAGTTACTACCATAATTAACAATCAATAGCATTTCATACTAATTCATATACACAGCGGAAATCATGATAACATAAGTAGTAGAGTCATGCAAAAATGATTAAAACATAATCAAATACTTATATTTTAACAGTGGTAGAATCCACCAACCAAGTGCAGGCCTTCCACGAACCTCCTAGCCTTAGACCACACTGCTCATCGGCTCAACAGTGGGTCAGCCCCGAGCTGGGACTAAGCTCCACCCCAAGACAAGGAATCCTAGGCTAGGCTGAGGTTACAGGGAAAAAAACACACAACCACAAGGAAGGGATTCTCTCCAAGGAACCTCCCACGCTCACTGCCCACAGATCCTCATTCCCCACATGCTTGTTCCACCCTAGGAGTATACACCTTCTCTGTCACCTGGACAGTCCTTCGGTTGCTAATCTCCCTTGCCTTGGGTTATAGGAACAGGCCGAACCAGAAGTCTCCGGGCTCTGTGGCAGCTACAGGGTTCCTTCCATGAGTTCTCTCCTTCCTCTGCGCACTCTCTCACCTGGAGGGAGTCTCTCACAGGTCCAACAACCTGTTCTTCCAATCTTCAACCACTTCTCTCACCTGGAGAGAGTGTTGTAAAAACAGGCCAACAAGCCACACAGGATCAAACAATTCATGTCCACCACAATCCACGAGAATCCAGACACGAACACCCCAGGGAATCTCCAGACAGGTGCAATAGTATAACCAGGCTTAGCAGGGACGAGACACTTATGTTTTCTCAATTTGGAAACACAGAATAAACTCACACTCTGGATTCTCAAGGATGCATGATGAGTCATCCACGTAGGGTTTGATTCAGACTCCCTGGTTTAGAACAGAGAAGGGTATACCAGCTTTCTAGAACAAACACAGACTCTTTCCCAAATCCATGCAGGGTTCTCGTTTAGGGAATATACACATCGGTTTTCTCAGAGACAGACACAGACTTTTCGAATCACAGGGACGCACGAAAGTTCTCTACAGGAGTCAGGTTGGTAGTACTATCCAGGGATCTGTAAACTTTCAGACAATCGGATAGAATCGAGGAGGAACCCTTCTCACGGCTCACCCTGGTAGTTTTATTCACATGCGTCAGGGTTGACACTTGTCACCCATGAAACTGCATCCGTTCCACCAGCACACATCTCCCTTGTATGTTCTCCCCTTGCCAGAAACTTAGGATAAAACATAAAATGCACATGTCTTTTGGGATAATATTAAAATATTATTCCTAGGCTTAAGCCCCCTAGGCTTAGCCCCTAGGCTCAACACTTAGCCCCTTTTCCCACCTTCCATCCCCTAATTCCTTGCCCACTCTATGGATGCTTAGTCCCCCTTCACTCATTCATCATGGTCGGTCTACACATGGTGGTGTTTATATTTTATTAATTGTTCTGCATGATTACATATACAATAGCAGGCTCGTGGCCTTCAACACTCAGGCTCCCTGGCCTAACAAACACATAAGCCTCCAGCTTATAAAAAACATGGCTCACCAGCCTATAAAACATAATTACAATTCCTTTCAGAACATGGTTTACAATGGGGCTCGGCCTTGGGGACACTACACGGAGATACAAAATAAAATATACATAGATATTGTGAGATACATAAAACTAGTGCAATAAACACAAAGATACAGTAATGCACAATTTTTATTATTGAGAGAATGTACAAAAACAATAAAATTACAGAGTGATTGACTCACTAAAATGGTGGCTTCTTATATCTGAGAAGAGATGTGATGGATACACTCATTCACAAGAAGATGATGATGATTAAAATGAGGCTCTAGAGTCCTTTTTATCATAAATAAAATCTGAAACCCTAACCTCGGAAGATGAAACACCAAAAGGTTTGCGGACCCCGATGGGGGTAGTTGGTATGCCAACTTCCCAAGGGAGTACATTTTTCATATGATCTATCTTTGGGGCACGCGAAAGATCTTTTGAAAGGTCTATCCAAAGACTACACATTTTGGCATCACACTCTAGATAAATCCTATAGTGTGAATGTGGCGGTCCTAGAAAACATTGTTTAGGGCCTTAAAACGACCCCAGAAGTTTAGGACCTAAAAAAATGTAGAAAAAACTACCAAGGTGGAAACCCTTGTTTTGAGCCAGTGGAATAGGTGGTTGGCCACTGATTTCCACTTGGATCAATCCTCCCTTGTTAGGAAGAAATGGTCTATTTTGTGTCAAGTCCCCGATAAATCTTTTACTGAATTTTAACCTTGGTGAGTTGTTTGTCTTGCTGGAGAAGCTGCCCTGCTTAGCTTGTTGAAGGATATTATGAACTTGTTATTGGAGGGGTTGGATCTGTTTAACCAATCTGACTGCATAATCTACCTGAGTGTTGGAGGACTCTGTTAATGAAGGTGCAGTATGAAGAACATGAAGGGATTTGTCATAACTTGGTTTGATTGTGAAGTGTTGAGGCACCCCTGTAGGTGCAGTAGGAATATATTGGTGCTCTTATACAATATTGTTGATCTGCTTCTACTAGATATAAGGGTATTGGGATGAGGCTGCAGTGGTTGCAGTGTCCTTCTGAAAATATTGTGAAGAGGTTAAATTTTGTGGTATGAGAGATGACTTTGCGACACTGTTTAGTCGGGATAGTAGTCATAACTACTTCTGGTATACTGTAGGACTGACACCCCAAAGTAATAATGATGCCACAAGATCGAGACTCATAAACAACATGAATCCTCCAAAAATATGGCTAGCCTAACAAAACATCATAGACTTCCAGTGGGGAAACATCACATAGTACCTCATCCTTTAAGGGCCTGATGTCATATGACAACTGACATTGTTGGATGACATGAAGATATCGTCCCTGGCGAAGCCATTATATGTTGTATTGATACATGTGTGGTGTTTTCATCAAATCCAACTGCTTGAAGACCTATTCTAATATGGGTTCTTCTGGCTTCTACTATCAATAATAAAATGTAGCGGGGTCCCCTTCACCCACATATGTGAATGGAAAAGGTGCTTCCCCTCCTCAATATCCTCTGGTTCTTCTAGTTGGATTGTTGTGGTCATGACATTAACAGTGGGTTCTACATCAATTATCTGTCTCCTTTTATTGTTGTATGAATCAGAGTCTAAGTTGGGGATCAACTTTGTTTCTTTGAGCTTGACCACCAATGATTGTTTCGAGTGAAATTCATTAGTGTTGTGCCAAGGGAGTTTTTGGAAGTCTCACCACTTCCTAGTGTCCTTCTTCATATTCCCATTGGTATTCTTTTCCTATGGATTGGACTGGTTGTCTTGAGGTTGTCTAGTCTGTGATTTAGGGATTCCTTTACGATACTTTGGTTGTTGCGGATTTGCATATACAAATTCCCGCTTATTTTGTTGTTTGAATTTATTCTCGATTTCAACAACATATCTATAAGTGACTCATAATGATGAGATGTCTAGAAAATCTATTTCAGTTTGGATGTACCTGTGTAGAGCCCCGCGATATTTCAGAACCAGATGACACATAGAGTCTTTGATATACAACTTGGTGCACAAGTTATGGAAGGTATTTGTGAACTCTGACACTATTTGGTCCCGCTTTTGATGCAACATGGTCCATCTCATGTATTGGTCATCATAGTTTCCCATAGGGTAATATTTCTCCTTGACCACATCCGTAAAAATATCCTAAATGGGCTTGACCCCAAATATTCCAGACTCCTATATGGGATTTTTCTCCCAATAAGTTTCCCACCAATGCTTGACATGGGGGAGAGCCTTGAGGCGTGCAAAGGTGATCTTTTCTCTGTTGTAAAAATTGTGAACAGAGAAATAACCTTATGGAAAATTTAACCATTTTTCCAAAGAATCCTCATTGACATGACCTTCAAATACGGGAATATCAAAATTAAATTGTACCTTGAATGGAGTAGCATATCCAAAGTGACTGCTTGATGAAGACATGCTTGTTATTGTCGGCATTCGTTGAAGGATTTGGGAAAAATTCTCCAACATATCGTTCCTCTATTGCATGAGGGATTCCGCGAGAAACAAATTGATGGGATTCTCGTCTCCCTCATTCCTCTTCTCTTCCACCATGGGAGGTCGCTTGGGCTATCGAGAGTGGTTATCCTCAAGGGAAACTAGCTTGAGACCCAACTCTCTATATCTTGACATCATCAGGGACATGCACAAGAAACAAAAATGAGTAGCTTGTTATGATACCACTGATCCAGATTATTTTGAGAATGAAATTAAGGTAGAGATATAAAAATGAAATATGCAGAGATATTGTGATATACATAGAAATATTGCAATAAACATAGAGGTACAATAATGCACAATTTTTATTTATGAGAGAATGTACATAAACTATAAAATTATAGAGTGAATGACTCTCTAGAATGGTGGCAGCTTATCTCTGAGAATAGATGTGATGACTATGCTCATTCAAAAGAAGATGACACTGAGGCTCTAGCGACCTTTTTATCATAAAGAAAATCCAAAACCCTAACCCCGGAAGATGAAATGCCAAAAGGTTTGCAGGCCTCGATAGGGGTAGTTCATACGTCAACTTCCCAAAGGTGTAAATTTTGGATACGATATTCGTTTGGGGTGAAAGATAACCCATTTGAAAGGTCTATTCAAGGACTACACATAAAATGTTGTTTAGGGCCTCAAAAAAACCCAGAAGTTTATGGCCCGAAAAGCTGTAGAAAAACTGTCAAGTTGGAAAACCTTGTTTTGAGCCAGTGGAATAGATTGGTGGCCACCAATTTCCACCTAGATCAATCCTCCCCCATTAGGAAGCAATGAACTCCATTGCATTAGGTCCCTGGGTAATATTTTACTAAATCTAAACCTTGGTGAGTTGTTTTCCTTGCAGGAGACACTGCCATGCTTAGCTTGTTGAAGAATTTTATGAACCTATTGTTGGAGGGGTTGGCTCTGTTTAACCAATCCGACTGCATAATCTTCCTAAGTATGGGAGGAATATGTCAATGAAGGTGCAACATGTAGAACATGAAGGGATTTTTCATAACTTGGTTTGAATGGGAAATGTGGAGGCACCCTGGTAGGTGAAGTAGGAATATCTTGGTGGTCTTATACTATCTTGTTGATATTCTTATATTAGATAGAAGGGTATTGGGCCAGGGATGCAGTGGTTGTAGTTTCCTTCTCTCCTGAACAGATTGTTAAGAGGATGAATTGTGCGGTATGAGAGATTACTTTGTGGAATTGATTTGTTGAGATAGTAGTTGGAACTATCTCTGGTATCCTGTGGGACTAACCCCCAAAAGTAAAAATGACGCTACAGGGTTGAGACTCATAAAAAAAATGACATCTCCACATATATGGCTGGCCTAATAGAACAACAAATAATTCCAATGGGGAAACATCACACAATACCTCATCTTTGAAGGGCTTGATGTTGTATGATAACTGACATTGTTGGCCGACACAAAGATATCGTCCTTGGTGAAGCCATCAGATGTTGTATGGTTGCGAGTTTGGTGTTGTTGGAAAATCCAAATGCTTGATGACCTATGCTGATATGGGGTTCTTATAGCTTTTGATATCAACAATAAAATGCAACGGGGTCCCCTTCACCCAAACATGTGAATGGAAAATATGCTCCCCCTCCTTAGGATCCTCTGGTTCTTCTGGTTGGATTGTTGCAGTCACAATAGTATAAATGTGCTCTGCATCAATTATCTGTATCCTTTTATTTTTTTCTAAATCAGAGTCTGATTCAGGCATCAACTCTATTTCTTTGATCTCAACCACCAATGACTGTTTCGAGCGACATTCATCAGTGTTGTGCCAAGGTATTTTGTGGAAGTCACACCACTTCTAAGTGTCCTTCTTTGTATTCCCGTTGCTCTTCTTTTTCTGTGGATTGGAATGGTTTCCTTGAGGTTGGATATTCTGTGAGTTAGGGCTACCTTTACTATACTTTGGTTCTTGCAGATTTGCAGATCCAAATTCCTGCTTGTTCTGCTACTTGAAGTTTTTCTCGATTTTGACAACATATCTATAAGTGGCTCCCAGTAATGAGATGTCTAGAAACTCCATTTCGGTTTGGATGTACCTGTGTAGAGAGTCACAGTACTTCAGAACCAGATGCCACTTAGAGTCATTTATACCCATCGTGATGCGCAATGTATGGAAGGTATTTGTGAACTCCGACACTCTTTGACACCACTTTTTATGCATCATGGTCCATCTCATGTACTGGTCATTATAGTTTCGCACAGGGTAATATTGATCCTTGACCGCATCCATAAAAAAATCCCAAGTGGGATCGACCCCAAATATTCCAGACTCTATGGAATTTTGCTCCAAGTAAGTTTCCCACCAATGTTTGACATGGGGGAGAGCCTTGAGGAGTGTAAAGGTGAAATTTCTCTATTGGAAAAATTGTGAACATAGAAATAACCTTTTGGAAAATTTAACCATTTTTCCAAAGCATCCTCATTGATATGACCTTCGAATATGGGAATATCAATATTAAATTCTACCTTTAATAGAGTAGTGTCTCCAAAGAGACTACTTTATGAGGATGCGCCTATTATTGTTGATAATCATTGAAGGATTTGGAAACAATTCTCCAACATTTTGTTCCTCTGTTGTGCGAGGGATTCCACGAGAAACAACTTGATTGGATCTTATGCTCCCTCGTTCCTCTTCTATTCTGCCATGGGAGGCTGCTTGGGTTGGAGAGAGAATTTATCCTCAAGGGAAACTAGCTCGAGACCCAACTCTCTATATTCTGACCTCGTCGAGGACATGCACAGAAAATGAAAAGGAGTAGCCTGCTCTGATACGACTGATCCAGATTATTTTGAGAAGGAAATGAAGGCAATGATATAACAATGAAATATACATAGATATTACGAGATGAACATAAATAGTGAAATAAACATAGAGATACATTAATGCACATTTTTTTATTAATGAGAGAATGTACAGAAACTGTAAAATTATAGAGTGAATGACTTGCTAGAAAGGTGGTAGCTTATCTCTGAGAAGAGATGTGATGACTACGCTCGTTCGCAAGAAAATGATGATTATTACAGTGAGGCTATAGAAGATGTTTTTATCATAAATAATATGAAAAACCCTAACCCTGGAAGATGAAACGCCAAAATGTTTGTGTGCCTCGATGGGGGTAGTCGGTACGTCAACTTCCTAAGGGTGTAAATTTTTCATATGATCTCTGTTTCGGGCACACAATAGCTTGTTTGAAAGGTCTATCTGAGTAATAAAAATTTTTACATCACACTTTGGCCAAATCCTATAGTGTGACTATGGTGGGCCCATAAAACGATGTTTAGGGACTCAAAACGACCCCGAAATTTTAGGACCCGAAAAGATGTAGAAAAATTGCCAAGGTGGAAACCTTGTTTTGAGCCAGTGGAATAGGTGGGTGGCCAAATATTTCCACCTGGATCAAGAGTAAAGCGTGGATCTATGTTTTAGGTAGGTACAAGATGATAAGTGGCATCGACAGGTTGTTTAGGTGAATCTATAGTAGACCAAGGGAGTCTTGGAACTTGACTATGACAGGTTGATTCTTTTATATACATATTTAAGGGTGTAAGTAAGGGGCAAGCAAAGGGGAGCCTCCTTCCAGTTGGAGCTGGATAATCTAGGTAGTTGTAGCTATCTTTAGGTTGGAGCCTGTAAACTAGGGGGTTGGTCTTCTTCTAGTTGGTGCTGGAACATATTAGAAGTTGTAGCTTCCTTTGAATGTAATCTTTTTTATTATATAATAAAACCATTCCATGGATTTCCACGTAAATCTATCGTGCACTGTGTATTTTTTATTCTTCTCCTATTTTATATTAGATACATTATTTTATTGAAAAGAAGAGTTGTAAAAAGTTCTAAATTGCACTTGATATTGATTCACTCCCCCCCTTAGTATCAACAATTGGTATCAGAGAAGGTTACCTTCAAAAAACTCTAATCACTAGAAGGAAGATCATGAGAAAAAATGGAAGGCCGCATTCCAAATGGAATTCCACCATTTGATGGAAAGAATTATGCATACTGGAGCAACATAATGAAAACTTACTTGATAGCTTTAGGAGTAAATATTTGGCTCTCAATTGTCAATGGATATAAAGTTATGAAAAACACTCCAACTGATCGAGATGAGAATAAATTAATGAGATGTAATTCAAAGGCTAGGCATGTTATCATGAGTGGATTGACACCGAATTTTTCTAGTAAGGTGATGGGTTGAAACACAACTAAAGAGGTTTGGGACAAACTTACAAACATTTATGAAGACAATCCTAAAGTCAAGGGTCAAGCTCCAACAACACAGAGCATAGTTTGAAAATATGAAAATGGATAAAAAAGAAGATATTGCAACATATTTACTCATAGTAGATGAAGTTGTCAATGCCATCATATGATTAGGAGAAGAATTCAAAGAATCCTTGGTTGTACATAAAGTGTTGAGATCACTTCCTTTTAGATATGATTCCAAGGTCTCGACCATTGAAGAAACTAGGGATTTGACCAAAATGACAATGGATGAGCTACATGGGATCCTCATAGCATATGAAATGAGAACAAAGACATAAAATGGGCAGCCTAATAATGAAGCATATTTTAAAGCCACGAAAACAAGGAACAAAGAACAAAAGGTAGAAGAAAATTCAGGCTGTGAATCAGATAAAGAAGAAACACATTTCGTAAGGAAGCTGAAGAGGGGAACCGACAAATAAAAAGGTAAGTTACCTTTTAAATGCTTCAATTGTGGTAGAATAAGACACTATGCTAAGAAATGTACTTTTGAAGAAAATAAAATCTTCCACAAGAAAAAGACTCCAAGGAGTAAAATTGTTCTTCAAATGAAAGAGATGGAGAAGAAAGGGATGCAAGGGAAGTTCTATTCATAACTCAAGAAACTCATAATGATGACCATGAAATTTATTCTAGAAAAGAGTCTAATGAAGAGACCGAAGAAACAAAAATAGAGCCTTTCTGGGGAGGCAAAGCCTTCACAAAAAGTGAACATGAAGATGATGAGAATATGGAAAAATTAAAGCATGATGAAAAAGAAAATAACAAGCTCAGAAACAAAAATAGAGAATTAAAAAATGAATTGAATAGTTGCGAAGAAGAGAATCATGAGATTCAAAATACAATTAATAGCTTGAAGGATCGGTTAGATATGAAGATTGAAGATTATGAGAAATTAAAAGCATAATTGGATCACACAAGAAAGGAGATAACATTGACAATGGAAAAATTGGAGAAATTTAAAAGAAGTATTGAAAATTTAGATGAAATTCTTAGCAATCAGAGATCACCTACCGATAAGATAGGACTTGGATACAATATTGGTTTGAAGACAACAAACACAGATAAAAAGGACAAGAAATATGAAGGAAATTCTAAAAACTATGCAAATACCTTAAGAAGTGGAATCAACAATCAAAAGGGGGTTGAAGAATAGTAGGAACATGACACCTCCAGCTAGAACAAAAGATCAAAATTCAGAAGGGGTGAGACACCAAGGTCCTTCCCTACCATGTGTGAGAATATTTTTCTTGGTTATTGTTATACTTGTAGAAACTTTGGACACAAATCAATTCACTGTAAAATCAATGCAAGAAACAACTATATGAGAAATATAAATGATTATGGATATCAAAGGGACAATCATGTAAACAGTAGATCTGGAAATGCTTATGGATATATAAAAAGATATTAAAATCCATTTGATCCACTAATGGATAAAAATATGTATGCTACAAATGCAATAATCTTGGTCACAAAGCACCAGATTGTAGAGATACGAAAGAAGATTCTCCTATGCCTACCACAATATGGAAAAGGAAAGAGAATCCAAACAAGGAAAATTTTCGATTAGCACTGATTGCTAAAGATAAATAAGATGAATGGCACATAGATAGTGGGTTCTCAACACACATGGATGGGGAAGAAAAAAAATTCATCAACCTAAAGAAAGAAAAAAGTGGCAAAGTGGCATTTGGAAATGACTCCTCTATCAAAATACTTGGAAAAAGTGTAGTGAGTCTTGGAAGTGAAAATGTAAAATCAGAAAATGGATTATTGGTTGAAAAATTGAAGAATAATCTCCGTAGTGTCATTGAAATATGTGATAAAGGATACAATATTAAGTTTGAATCTCGAAGATGTGAAATCAGAGAAGAAGAATCGCGCAGATTGGTTGCAACAACAACAAGAAGACCAAATAACATATACATCCTAGACAAATAGGAAAGAAAGAAAATTGAAGTCACACAAAAGAGATCCAAAGAAGGAAAGGATAAGAAGATATAAAAGGAAGGAGAAGTAATATTGAGCACCATGAGTTTAGGTGGAGCAACCCCAAAGAGAAGAGTCACCCTTTTCCATTGATGTCAAAGGGGGAGAGAAAAATCAAGAGCATGGTGATAGGGAAGAAATGTTCACAAGAAGAGTATGAGTGTTTCCATCAATTCCAAAGGGGGATATTGTTGGAAAATTGGTTGTCATTGATGTCAAATCTAGAAGAAGTTTAGAAGACCCTAAAAGTGATAAGTGTATTTGAAGAAGTCTCCAAAGTGGTCCCCTTATCATGTATCTTTAAGCATGGCCCTCACGGGAAAACGCTTTGAAGAATTATATAAGAAGCCCCAGAGGTGTGGTCATGAAGCCCCAAAGTATGGACGAGAATTTACAGGTCGGCCCCAAAATTAATTAAAGGAGAAAAAAAATTTGCAACAAAAAGTTACAGGTCGACCCTAGTGTCAAATAAAGGAGGCACTTGGAAAAGTATAAATAGACATCAAGAACCTATCATTTGTTCATGCAAACAAGTGTGTGTTTGTGTATGGATCTAGAATAAATGGGTTTACACTTGTGCTAGGAGGATTGACCATCTCAACAAAGAAAATATGGTCTAGGATAAAGGAGGTCAAGGAGAGCAAGGATTTTTTTGAGTTCATCTGCAAGGCGCAGTGGATCAAAGTGTGTATGCCCACACTTTGACAATAGACAAAAGCACAAATCTGTGTTTTGGGTAGGTACAAGTTGACATGTAGGTCATCCATGGGTCACAGTGGAGCAAGGTCTGAATATCCACAGGTCATAGTGGACCAAAGCGTAGATTTCTGCGGGTTGATAGTAGAGAAAATCACATATCTATGTTTTGGGTAGGTACAAGCTGACAAGTAACATCAACAAGATGTTCAGGTGAGTCTATAGTAGACCAGGGGAGTCTTGGAACTTGGCTATGATAGGTTGATTATTTTATATACATATTTAAGGGTGGAAGGAAGGGGCATGGAAAGGGGGTTGGAGCCTCCTTCTAGTTGGAGCTGGATAACATAGGGAGTTGTAGCTTCCTTCGGGTTGGAGCTTGTAAACTAGGGTGTTGGTGTTGGAAAATCTTGGAAGTTGTAGCTTCCTTCGAATGTAATATTTTTATTATATAAGAAAAACATTCCATGGATTTCCACGTAAATCTATTGTGCATTGTGTATTTCTTCTTCTGCTCCTATTATATATTAAATACATTATTCGATTGAAATGTAAAGTTGTAAGAAGTGCTAAATTGTACTTGATACAGATTCACCCCCTTCTCAATATCAACAATACAAATGCGATTGGTGGTTTACCCAACCAACAACAATTGTGGAGTTATCATGCATATCAAATATGGTTACGGAATCAAGTGTGAACTACACCCTTTTTCCTGTACCAAAATGCATTATCTAATAAACAAAGATCAGATTCATGGAGAGTTTTGGAACATGCAAGATGTTCTCAAAAATGTCGTGTTGGAGTTCTACTCTCCCTTGGCCGTTGACCTCAACTAGGGTATCATATCCTATGAGGATGGGAGGACCTATGTGTGCAGAAATATAAGACAAAAAATTCTTTGTTACTGTCATATGGTGGGATGCACCTGAATCTAAGATCCATGCATCAAGAGAAGAGTTAATGGAAATCAATGCATGAGAGTTACCTCATTTGGATTGATCTTTCGACTTCTTCTTGGTAGCTTCAGGAATGTGATCCCCAAGGTTGTTCTTCTGAAGAATCTATGCCATTTGACCAATATGTTTCTTCATGCATGCAGACTAAGGATGATAACCATGGTTGCAATAATCACATTTGGATTTCCCTTCCAAGGATAAACTGGGTTTCTTGAGTTGATTTACCAACACCACATCCCTTTAGATGAAGGAGGAGGGACTTGAACTTCATAAACAAGTCCTGGATGTTATCAAAATTCCTTGGATCTAAGGATTTAGCTTGACCTCAAGCATATGGTCTCTTATTTCATCTTTTTTTCCAAATAGATCCTCCAACTTTGTCCAAATCTCATTTGTTCCAGTACAAGCTTCAATGTGAAACAAAATCTCGGGGGACATAGACACACATAGGAGCCTGTAAGCCTCATCCATGTGGTTGAGATTCATTCTTCTTGACAATAGAAGTTGGCTCAATCTCTATTGCCATAGTAATCTGATATAAGCCTACATCTTAGCTGATGCAAAATCTTCAACTTCCACTCAAAGTAGTTATAAGGCATGAGAAGTATTGTTGGCGAGTAATCCATATTTTCTAACTGCATCTTCCTCCTGTACCTACAAATAGAAATACTTATGTGATTTCTCCTAGCAATCAAGGCTCTGATACCATGTGATGTTTTCACAATTCACCTAGCTAGTAGAAAATGAACACACGAAGCTTGCGAGAGAGAAGAGAAGAGAGTAGAATGAAATAATTGTATAAATTGAATGGTAAAATACACTTGATATACTCTACATGAGTAAACTAATTCGCCATAGTGGTGATCTAGAGAGATATAGACACTCACATACATACTTTGGAGTGAAATTCCACCTAGTCCTAGTTAATTGACCATACAGTCATTAGTTAACTGACTAATCACTATGGAGTGAGGAGAGAATCGTGCATGCACATGTGTGGTGCCTTCTTGGTGATGATTTCAAGGTAAGTGAATCCTCATGTTGATGATACCAAGGTATGCATGTAACACTTGGTGATAATATCGAGGTTGTCATGAAAAACTCCACTTCTCTAGTCTAACCGAGGTGTAACTGACTCAAGACTGAAGGGGATGTGACACCCTCATCTAGGTGAAAATATTCTCATCTAAGGGACAATATCTCTAATTAGAGGTTCCCTCAACATAGACTAATCAACCTAGGAAAATAAATATTAGGTGAGTGTGTAATATCTCCAACAAAGCATGCTTCTATACACGAAATGTTTGATTCATAAATATTGCCAAAATGATATAACACTTTCCAAAATATTTACACAAAAGTGTACACTTAAAACAAACACAAAGAATCACTACTTCTAATTCCATTCAACTAACACAATATTACCTTCTTTTCCTTTAATTACAACCTCCTCAAAAAAAAAAAATTAAAAAAATGAATTTCATTTTAAGAAATTCAAGATCCCTTCCAATGATATTCAAAAATTTTCAAATGATAATTACATAATTACCATAAAAAAATATTAATTTTCACAGATATAATTATCTCTCACCAATACTTAAAAACAATCCCCCAAAATAATAAGCATTAATTAAGTTAAGTATTGAATGGCTAGTCATGTCAAAGAGATCATTATCTAATTACACGGAAAGAAGTGAAGTGCATTTTACAACCAAATATTAAAGAGATTGTAACATCTATTCCATCCATCAGTAACCCTATCATCCATGGAAATTATAATTTATAATTTGAGATGACACTTCCATCACAAATCAAGTAAAGCTCATGCTTGTCGTTGCAATCTTTATTCTCATTCAATTATCTTATTCACACTAACTATATAATTTAATCAAGTTGCCTAGTTGATTAAGTTGGGCACTATAATTGTTAAAAGCCTTATTACATGTTAACATTATACAAGGCTACCAGTGCATGTGGCATGCTGTGTTAAGAATCCCATTGATTTCAATGGACGCGACATGCTCTCTTGGCGGAGAATCTAAGGAGAAAATATATTTTATTGGTCCATTTCTTCACAAACAAAAGGAGGACACTTACATTCGGAATTAAATACCATGCACTTCTCAAATCACTTTTACGGTGTGTCGTTAAATTGTCATGGGCTAATTACGAACTAAATCACTCTGTTTTTCATCATTTATGGTAGGAATTTGGATCTTATGCGCCAGTAATGTCATCGGATCGAAATTACAATCTAAATATAATTTTTGACTTGCGAAAAAATCCAAATGGTCAAAGTGTTTGTATTACAATTTAATTAACATATTGATTAGATGATTGAAGAATTTTTTGTTTACCAAATTCCAACCAAAAAATTGAAAATGAAGAAATTTAGTTAACGAATAAATAACTAATCTAGATAAGCGTTGTTACACATCCTAAATAAATTCAATCTCATTAGCGCATTCTCTTTCATCGGGGACGTAAATCAAGTGCATGTTTATTTAGTTGATATGCATGAACAATGCCCCACCATCACAATTAGGGTTGGAATTTGAAATCCAAATCACTCGTCAAATTTGGTGGTTAGTGTTGTTCCAGAGTCTGTACTTAAGGCTAGAAAGTACAAGGTCTAGGCATCTAAAAGTGGTGTGAAAGATAAAAAGAGGGGAGGATCAACCTTCGAGAAAGGAAGCTAAGGCTGATTTCTACGTTGCCTCTGTCTTGCTTCCAAAAGATCCTGGATACTTATATCCCATTCAATGGTGGCGCATGAACATTCGAGTTCTACTCGGGTGGTGGTTGTTTTAAGTATAGTGTCGAAAAGGTTCAAAGCGATGGTGTTTTGATCCGACAAGCCGGGTTCAATATTGGGTTGTCTGGCAACGGGAACAGTCATAGAGAAACACGGAAAGTTAAAGGAAATCTCGAGGTTTAGGATGCTGCCTAAATTTTTGGATCGTAAAAAGAGTACTCTCGGATCCGAAATCACAGATAGAATGCAAACCAAAGGCCCTTTCCCGTAACTGAGTTAACTTTTAATAAATTATGTGAGAAATGTGAGAAAACATTAAGTTGTCTATAATGCGAAGCTCCTATCAAGGGAGAATCTCACCCTGTAAACAGAAGAAGAAAAAGACAAGAAGAAATCTGACGAAGCATAAAATATAAAGATCTAAAAAATTCACAGGTCTTGTACCTGCTGATAGCTGATATAGAGGAAAAACTACAAACGATTGGACGTCTAAAATTTGATCACCACAGTAGAGGTTATACTAAATTGTAGTGAAGCATTCATCATACATCTATATGAAAAATGAAATTGAATATAAGATAACAGAGGAAACAAACTCATAACTCAGTCTTGACAGAATCAAGAATCTTTGGATTGCTTTGTATTAATTTTCAAACTAAAAGGTCTCTATTACAATCAGCCAAAAAAGGTCCAGCCTCATTTCTTTCTTCAAAATGCCTATTTATACAAACTTCTGAA
>JASDQU010374594.1:175125-201404 GCA_032191745.1 Picea mariana
AAAATCAGGAGCATGGTGACAGGGGAAGAAATGTTCACAAGAAGAGTATGAGTGTTGCCATCAATTCCAAAGGGGGATATTGTTGAAAAATTGGTTGTCATTGATGTCAACTCTAGAAGAAGTTTAGAAGACCCTAAAAGTGATAAGTGTATTTGAAGAAGTCTCCAAAGTGGTCCCCTTATCATGTAGCTTTAAGCATGGCCCTCACAGGAAGACGCTTTGAAGAATTATATAAGAAGCCCCATAGGTGTGGTCATGAAGCCCCAAAGTATGGACGATAAGTTACAGGTCGGCCCCAAAATTAATTAAAGGAGAAAAAAATTTTGCAACAAAAAGTTACAGGTCGGCCCTAGAGTCAAATAAAGGAGGCACTTGGAAAAGTATAAATAGACATCAAGAACCTATCATTTGTTCATGCAAACAAGTGTGTGTTTGTGTATGGATCTAGCATAGATGGGTTTACACTTGTGCTAGGAGGATTGAGCAGCTCAACAAAGAAAATATGGCCTAGGAGAAAGGAGGTCAAGGAGAGCAAGGAGTTTTTTGAGTTCATCTGCAGGGCGCAGTGGAGCAAAGTGCGTATGCCCACACTTTGACAATAGACAAAAACACAAATCTGTGTTTTGGGTAGGTACAAGTTGACATGTAGGTCATCCATGGGTCGCAGTGGAGCAAGGTTTGAATATCCGTGGGTCATAGTGGACCAAAGCACAGATGTCTGCAGGTTGATAGTAGAGAAAATCACATATCTATGTTTTGGGTAGGTACAAGCTGACAATTAACATCAACAATATGTTTAGGTGAGTCTATAGTAGACCAGGGGAGTCTTGGAACTTGGCTATGATAGGTTGATTATTTTATATACATATTTAAGGGTGGAAGAAAGGGGCATGGAAAGGGGGTTGGAGCCTCCTTCTAGTTGGAGTTGGATAACATATTGAGTTGTAGCTTCCTTCAGGTTGGAGCTTGTAAACTAGGGTGTTGGTGCTGGAAAATCTTGGAAGTTGTAGCTTTTTTTGAATGTAATATTTTTATTATATAAGAAAAACATTCCATGGATTTCCACGTAAATCTATTGTGCATTGTGTATTTCTTCTTTTGCTCCTATTGTATATTAAATACATTATTCGATTGAAACATAAAGTTGTAAGAAGTGCTAAATTGTACTTGATACAGATTCACCCCCCTCTCAATATCAACAATACAAACGCGATTGGTGGTTTACCCAACCAACAACAATTGTGGAGTTATCATGCATATCAAATATGGTTACGGAATCAGGTGCGAACTCCACCCTTTTTCCTGTACCAAAATGCATTATCTGATAAACAAAGATCAGATTCATGGAGAGTTTTGGAACATGCAAGATGTTCTCAAAAATGTCATGTTGGAGTTCTACTCTCCCTTGGCCATTGACCTCAACTAGGGTATCATATCCTATGAGAATGGGAGGACCTGTGTGTGCAGAAATATAAGATAAAACATTCTTTGTTACTGTCATATGGTGGGATGTGCCTGAATCTAAGATCCATGCATCAGGAGAAGAGTTAATGGCAATCAATGCATGAGAGTTACCTCGTTTGGATTGATCTTCCAACTTCTTCTTGGTAGCTTCAGGAATGTGATCCCCAAGGTTGTTCTTCTGAAGAATTTGTGCCATTTGACCAATCTGTTTCTTCATGCATGCAAAATAAGGATGATAACCATAGTTGCAATAATTACATTTAGATTTCCCTTCCAAGGATAAACTGGGTTTCTTGAGTTGATTTACCAACACCACATCCCTTTAGATGAAGGAGGAGGGACTTGAACTTCATAAACAAGTTCTGGAGGTTATCAAAATTCCTCGGATCTAAGGATTTAGCTCGACCTCAAGCATATGGTCTCTTATTTCGTCTTGTTTTCCAAATAGATCCTCCAACTTTGTCCAAATCTCATTTGTTCTAGTACAAGCTTCAATGTGAAACAAAATCTAGGGGGACATAGACACACATAGGAGCCTGTAAGCCTCATCCATGTGGTTGAGATTCGTTCTTCTGGAAAATAGAAGTTGGCTCAATCTCTATTGCCATAGTAATCTGATATAAGCCTACATCTTAGCTGATGCAAAATCTTCAGCTTCCACTCAAAGTAGTTATGAGGCATGAGAAGTATTGTTGGTGAGTAATCCATCTTTTCTAACTGCATCTTCCTCCTGTACCTAGAAATAGAAATCCTTATGTGATTTCTCCTAGCAATCAAGGCTCTGATACCATGTGATGTTTTCACAATTCACCTAGCTAGTAGAAAATGAACACACGAAGCTTGCGAGAGAAAAGAGAAGAGAGTAGAATGAAATAATTGTATTAATTGAATGGTAAAATACACTTGATATACTCTACATGAGTAAACTAATTCACCATAGTGGTGATCTAGAGAGATCTAGACACTCACATACATACTTTGGAGTGAAATTCCACCTAGTCCTAGTTAATTGACCATACGGTCATTAGTTAACTGACTAATCACTATGGAGTGAGGAGAGAATCGTGCATGCACATGTGTGGTGCCTTCTTGGTGATGATTTCAAGGTAAGTTCATCCTCATGGTGATGATACCAAGGTATGCATGTAACACTTGGTGATAATATCGAGGTTGTCATGAAAAACTCCACTTCTCTAGCCTAACCGAGGTGGAACTGACTCAAGACTCAAGAGGATGTGACACCCTCATCTAGGTGAAAATATTCTCATCTAAGGGAGAATATCTCTAATTAGAGGTGCCCTCAACATAGACTAATCAACCTAAGAAAATAAATATTAGGTGAGTGTGTAATATCTCCAACAAAGCATGCTTCTATACACGAAATGTTTGATTCATAAATATTGCCAAAATGATATAACACTTTCCAAAATATTTACACAAAAGTGTACACTTAAAACAAACACAAAGAATCACTACTTCTAATTCCATTCAACTAACACAATATTACCTTCTTTTCCTTTAATTACAACCTCCTCAAAAAATAATTTGTAACAAAATGAATTTCATTTTAAGAAATTCAAGATCCCTTCCAATGATATTCAAAATTTCTCAAATGATAATTACATAATTACCATAAAAAAATATTAATTTTCATAGATATAATTATCTCTCACCAATACTTAAAAACAATCCCCCAAAATAATAAGAATTAATTAAGTTTAAGCATTGAATGGCTAGTCATGTCAAAGATATCATTATCTAATTACACGGAAAGAAGTGAAGTGCATTTTACAACCAAATATTAAAGAGATTGTAACATCTATTCCATCCATCAATAACCCTATCATCCATGGAACTTATAATTTATAATTTGAGATGACACTTCCATCACAAATCAAGTAAAGCTCATGCTTATCGTTGCAATCTTTATTCTCATTCAATTATCTTATTCGCACTAACTATATAGTTTAATCAAGTTGCCTAGTTGATTAAGTTGGGCACTATAATTGTTAAGAGCCTTATTACATGTTAACATTATACAAGGCTACCAGTGCATGTGGCATGGTGTGTGTTAAGAATCCCATTGCTTTCAATGGACACGACGTGCTCTCCTGGCGGAGAATCTAAGGAGCAAATATATTTTATTGGTCCATTTCTTCACAAACAAAAGGAGGACACTTACATTCAGACTTAAAGACTGTGCACTTCTCAAATCACTTTTACGGTGTGATGTTAAATTGTCATAGGATAATTACGAACTAAATCACTCTGTTTTTCATCATTTATGGTAGGATTTTGGATCTTCTGCGCTAGTAATTTCATCGGATCAAAATTACAATCTAAATATAATTTTCGACTTGCGAAAAAATCCAAATAGTCAAAGTGTTTGTATTACAATTTAATTAACATATTGATTATAAGATTGAAGAATTTTTTGTTTACCAAATTCCAACCAAAAAATTGAAAATGAAGAAATTTAGTTAACGAATAAATAACTAATCTAGCTAAGCGTTGTTACACATCCTAAATAAATTCAATCTCATTAGCGCATTCTCTTTCACCGGGGATGTAAATCAAGTGCATGCTTATTTTGTTGATATGCATGAACAATGCCCCACCATCACAATTAGGGTTGGAATTCGAAATCCAAATCACTTGTCAAATTTGGTGGTTAGTGTTGTTCCAGAGTCTGTACTTAAGGCTAGAAAGTACAAGGTCTAGGCATCCGAAAGTGGTGTGAAATATAAAAAGGGGGGAGGATCAACCTTTGGGAAAGGAAGCTAAGGCTGATTTCTACGTTGCCTCTGTCTTGCTTCCAAAATTTCCTGGATACTTATATCCCGTTCAATGGTGGCCCATGAACGTTCGAGTTCTACCTGGGTGGTGGATGTTTTAAGTATGGTATTGAAAAGGTTCAAAGCGATGGTGGTTTGATCCGACAAGCCGGGTTCAATATTGGGCTATCTGGCAACGGGAACATTCATAGAGAAATAGGGAAAGTTAAAGAAAACTTCGAGGTTTAGGATGCTACCTCAATTTTTGGATCATAAAAAGAGTACTCTTGAATCCGAAATCACAGATAGAATGCAAACCAAAGGCCCTTTCCCATAACTGAGTTAAATTTAAATAAATCATGTGAGAAATGTGAGAAAACATTAAGTTGTCTATAATGCAAAGCTGTTATCAAGGGAGAATCTCACCCTATAAACAGAAGAAGAAAAAGACAAGAAGAAATCTGACGAAGCATAAAATATAAAGATCTAAAAAATTCACAGGTCTTGTACCTGCTGATAGCCGATACAGAGGAAAAACTACAAACGATTAGATGTCTAAATGTTGATCACCACAGTAGAGGTTATACTAAATTGTAGTGAAGCATTCATCATACATCTATATGCAAAATGAAATTGAATATAAGATAACAGAGGAAACAAACTCATAACTCAGTCTTGACAGAATCAAGAATATTCAGATTGCTTTGTATTAATTTTCAAATGAAAAAGTCTCTATTACAATCGGCCAAAAAGGTCCAACCTCGTTTCTTTCTTCAAAATGCCTATTTATACAAACTTCTGAACATTTGAATTTCAATCGTTCCTGAAATTTTCAGTTACAAAATGGGAAGTTCAAGTGTTTTGCTTCTTTTCCTTTGTAATATTTCATGCGGGTGGAACACCTTCCTTTCTTTACTCTTCGGGTTCTAAAAATAGAAAAGGCAGACACATGTCATGATTTGGTACGAGAAACCTATCCTTTCGCCTACTTGGTGCAAGTGACGCACCTCTCTACCAACTGGGCTATCAACCTAGAAGGCTCTGCTTGGTGGTTTGCCTCAAAAGTGTAACAATCCTTCACTAACTGTGGCAACCTTCCTCCCACTTGTCGATCTTCGGTGGTGATAGAACATAACTGTATACTTGGTTTTATCAACCATTTATCCACTTGGACTATGTCAATTTGGCTGATCTGTGATATTTCAACTAGCTCTTTTTCCTCGTTCTCCTTGATATTGAGCAGGTGATTGTCTATATCAATTTGGCCCAGTGTCCCAACGTTGCTTCCATCATCGAGACTCAACAAACTTTCATCTATCAAGCTGAAGGTTTCTTCACAAGAGTTTCTTACCTCTTTAGCTCGTTCTCTGCTCTCTGATATGTTTAGCTCCCATGCCTTCAACAAGATGTTACCTCTGGTCTGCTCTAGGATGGAGAGCTTGGAACTACTGCCCATTTTGTTTTTCATCGTGGCTATGACAGCCTCTTGGAAAGTGACCCGAGCTGCCCCAGCTTCTCTTTCTCTCAAAGAGATGTCTTCTAGCACTTTATCAATGTTCTGGCAGTGGTTTTGAATGGTTTCCACTTTAGAAAGTAAATCTTGCTGAGCTGCTGACACTCTTTTTCATATTTCAATAGATTGGGATTGGAATATCCCGATATCTATCACCTGGCTCTCGGAAAAATTTATTTTTTCCTGTAACTGCCCTATCAATTCTTCTTGCTGGCTTATCTGTGAATGACTGGTCTGGGCCGACAGCTGTGTTTGTTCGAGATCGGATTTGCGCTGCTCGATTTCTTTTTGATCGGCTGCCCTGACTAGCTCTAGACCTGTGTTCACTTGATCTCTGACAGTAGCTTCTGTTGTAGCTAGCTTAGGTTCCAAAGTTCTGATTAAGCGGTTCTTCCGCTTTAATTGTTCTTTTAGGGATTTGACAGAGTATTGGTTGGCTGTAGCAAAAGCCCCCAACGTCCTTGCTATCTGAGTTGCGAATTCCTCCTTTTTCATGGATTTTCCATCGGCTAGAATTTTGAATTTTTTGGCTCCCGTGATCGATTCTCGGTAAATCTCTTGCTTCACAACGGCCTTTCTCTTCTTATCGAAGAAAAATTCATTCAGAGGAAATTCTTCTACAGTAATGGGCATTAATTCTTCGCCGAAAATCCATCCCTCACCGGGGGTCCCCTTCGTGGACCGTAGGGGAGTGACATAAGCGATGGCACTGCCGATTTTCTTGGATGATTTCCCCGGGGTAACCTCCGAGGTTGGCTTTCTTGAAGGGTTGGGGGTCTCGGCTTCCTGTTTCAGGCCCCTAGTTTGCTTTTTTTGTTCTTGATTCTCCTCCTGGTCAGGTCCTGAATCTTTGGAGCCCTTGGCTTCCGTTTGCTGTACAACTGCAGTCGATGGATTCTTACCTGTAAGACTGGGGGAAGGTAGCTTCGTTGGTGTTCCTGGAATTTGAAGAATTGGCCATCTCCTCCAGTGACAGGGTTTGAATCCGACTTAGGACCTCGGCATAAGATCTCGCTCCTTGGAAGATGTCATCATGAGGCGAATGCTCATGTTCATATCTTTTTAGGCCACAAATCGCCATGTGATTACCCATGACCTTGTGTGGGTCTTGCTTCTTGAACTCAATGTGGACCAATTTAATATCCTCTAAGGCCACTGCCTCAGCTTTTTCATGTCCGAAATCTAATAAAGAATATGTATTCAAATCAATGGAGAAGGGTGGTCATACCTTCTTTGAAAAAACTTTAAGCTCTTTGCTTATGCCACCGATCACGGTTTGCCTGGCCATTTCGCGACATACCAACCTATCCGGTATAAATAGTGGTAGAGCATACAGGGGCACAGAGGCGCTGAAAGCCCTGATGTATGAAAATTCTTCTTCTACATACCAGTCAACCACACTACTCAAGTTGGTGGTGATGCTATCTGAAATCCTGGGCGATGGGTTACCGAAGATGGAGACATGCATTGGTACCATTACCCAATTGAAAATTTCATATATGAATTATGTGGCCTTATCCTCCCAAATTTTTGAGTGATAGACATGGATAGGCTCAGCATCAGATGGAGTCCAGCTCCAACTCATTAGAGGGAAAGGCTTCATGAAACAAACAACATTCATTATGTAGGCAAACACGAAAAATGAGGTGGCTTTCCCATTCACCTTTTACGCTCGATATTCAGTAATCTGACTGGTTAGACTGTCTGACAACATTTTGGCCCAATCGAAGGAAAAACCTTCAGTGACTGTGTGAATTAGAGGCACCCACGGGAGGAAAAAGTGTGTGGTGTCTTCCTTCCCATACAACCTACAGGTCATCATTGCTATATACCTGAATTGTGATTCTAAGGAAGAGATTGAATAAAATCCGTTACCATCCGCTCTTNGTCCTTGTCGGGATGTCCAGATGGTCTAGCACCCATCTGATCATATCATAATAGGGAAGGATCCATGGCCTTACCGCTATTTTATGCATCTCCGCTTGAACGACGATTTTGTATTTGGTGGCCAAATCGTCCTTCTCGTTATCACTGGAATCGTTTGAGAAGTCCACCAATTTGGACTGAAGAATGTCAGAGACGTATGACCAGGTTTTGATAGTATCAATACTTCGGGGTGAAGTATTGGAAACAATATTTGTGCCCTGACCTAAACTCTCAGCAATCACCTTGGATGCTTTTCGTGGAGCCATGATAGAGGACTCTGTACTTAGCTCTCCTGTAGTAAAAATGTAGATACAAACATAAGTTAGCCTGATGAAAAAACTTCTTTGCGCAAAACATAAATGAAATTCGAAATAATGAAAGAAATAACTCTTTATCTTAACCATTTAAAACCCCGGTGTCTTTGTGAACAGAACAGTCAAATCATTTATAAAGAAAGATTTAGCAGTAAAAGAAATATCCTTACTTGTCACTTCGCCATATTTCAAATAAATGCCATAATTTTATGGCGGGTCCTAGCACAAATCAGCGCAAAAACATTTAAATTAACCCCATAGACGGTGCGTGTTAAATTTATATTAATGCATTTATTGATCTGGCTTAGCTCATTTAATTAGGCCTGTTTTATTATTTAATCTCCTTTTTCGACGTTCGTCGTATCGGGAGAAAACACCCCTTCCCTTTGAGCCCCCAAAACCCGAAATCGCGATAATGCGTTTTAGTTTGAAAAATGTAATCTGCATTAAGTGCTTAATTAATCCATGTTTAAAGAATATCGAGACTTCGTGACTCGGGGCTACAAAGGTATAGTTCTTTGGAAGAGCGATTGTCGAGTCGCGAAACCCCAACAGTGTTTGACTATGGTTTAAAATACTTACCCCTAACACTAACCCGGGTGACTTTTGGAACCATCTCGCGACTTTGCGTATCGAAGTTTGGAAACCTTGCAACTTGTAACTCCCGAAGCGCGAAAGCATGAGGTAAAGAAAAGTGATAGACTTTCTTAGTGGTTAGGACTATGATGAATTAGGACTATTGTTGGGGTAAATTTTTTGATTGCAAGAATTATATTTCAACCATTTGTAAAAGGCGGCTCCAACATAGGCTCCAACTAGGGATCTCGTCTTCCTGCGAGACGGGAAGAACAGTAGACCACATGCCTGTATTGGGTAAATGGAGTCATAGGCTTCTTTCTATGGAACTTGTTTTAGGAAGGGGATACAGAGGGAAAAAGAGATTTTTTATATACTTCTGAAAAGCTTTTGAAAACTCACATGCTTTGTAAACTCAACTACAACCCCTTTCATGACCTTCTCCTTCTCGTTACTGAATTCAGGTCTGCTTTAAGATAATGAAAACAATCCTAGGAAATCCGACAGATCTTGTGGATTTTGGCTTGCATCAAACGAAGTAAAATTCATGCTTTTAATCGGGGAGCCCTATCTGAACTTAGGATGCAGATTCGGTTTCGAAAAGGCTGGTAACCAGAGTAGAGTGAAATTTACGTATGACATCCTTACAGATATCTCAGATATTGCTTCACTGCCAGTAAGCATGTTCAGTACCCCGGTGAAGTTATCTGTCCCTTTTTACTGAATTTCCTTTCATCACTTCGAATCATAATTATGCATTTAAATGCTGAGACGAGGGCAATCATTTATGAATTTCCTTTCATTGTCTTCTTGGACTAGATGGGGGCAATCAAATATGCATTTCCTTTCACCATCTATCTTATATTTTACTTTTTGAACACGAAGTGGGGGCAATCAGTTGTACCAAGTATACCAGGGATGATATCTGTGCAAAATTTGCAGTGCAAGTCTGTCAACTTGCTTTGATTACCCTGGACCAACCTTCTCTTAACTTTCAAAGCACCTTGGCCCGCAGGGAAAATGGGAAAGATTACTTCCAGGGGCCTTCCTTCGAGCAAGCCTCAATCCTTAAAAAACTGTTAAGAAACCTAGGAGAGTCAGGATCAACGTACGGATAACTTTGTTTAGTTGGAGAGTGAGGAGTTATGAGGACTGGATTACTTTTTAAGATCTATTTTCCATCTTCCAAAGCTAAAACGTAATCTCTTCTCCCTCTGTGGGAAATCCAGAAAGATGCTTGTTTTTTTTAAGAAGGCAAAACCGAGGGTAGAAAGGGGCGACGGAGAAAGACCTGGAAATTGAAAAATAGGGGTCATGGATTAAACCCAACTCTTGGAACCCTTTCTCAGAGACGCTTTACTCGCTCTGCTTATTTTAATTACCTCTTATCTTTATCTAGGTGAAACTCTTAGGACCCAGAGTAAGAACTCATTCTTTTAACGACATATCACACTTACGAGACCATCACAACACTTTAGAGACCTTCGTTTGAAAAATAGACTTCTATGGAAATTACACCTTTTCCTTACCATTTTCGTTCTCTTTTGAAATAATGGAAAACCTTTTCTATCACCTGTTTTCGGCGAATTTATCTTCCGATATACGACCGTTTGTTTTCTCCTTTCACTTGTTTGGGCTGCAAGCCAGGATCCTGTAAGGGAACAACACGAAGAGTATTAGGGACTTAAAATAACTGAAAGCATTGAAAATTTTGTATCCCTACTTCTAGAAAAACACTGACCTATTTTATTTTTTATGAAAGTAGACTTACCAAAGAAAATTATGAAACAAAAAGAAAACACAAACCGGTATATACAGTGGGAATTTTGGAAACCAATTATTGCATATAGTGTTTTAAATAATGCCCGTTGACAGGGGTGTTGAGGATTTTACCATCCAAGTTCTCTAACAAAAAAGAATTTTTTCCTTCAGGAGCTGTGACCTTGAACGACCCGTACCAGATGTGATCGAATTTGCCATGTTTTTCCAAGTCTTCCTTCCTAGCATCCCATTTTAAAACCAAATCTCCAGAAAGAAATTCCCTGTCTTTGGCCTTACGATCAAATAACGCTTTCATGTTGTCCTGGTATTTCTACAACCTTTCGTCCATTTCAACCCTGTGTTGTTGGACTTCAATCAACTGGTTTATTCTTGTTGTGACATGATTTGGTTCTTCTTTCTCATCTTGCCAAAGTTTCATTACTGGGAGCGCTAGATTTATAGGTAATACTACATCAGTCCTGTACACCATTTGGAAAGGAGAAGTGCCGATAGACTTTTTTGTGCCTATCCGATTTGCCCACAAGGTATATTTCAAATGCACATGCCAAGATTTTTTGTTATCTCTCAACACTTTCTGAATTATATTGATTAGGCTCTTGTTTCAAGACTCGACTAGCCCATTTCCCTAGGGGTAATATGTCATGGAATGACCGAGCACAATATTGTACTTTTGGCAAAAGATGACCATAGCCATAGATTTAAATGGCTAGGCGTTATCTGTGATTATCTTTCGGGGGCAGTCGAATCTAGACAAAATGTTTTTTTCCAGGAAATCTATTACCACAGAATCCGTTGCCCTTCTAGTTGGGATAACCTCCACCCATTTGGTGAAGTAATTTGTCACAATCATGATCCATTTATGTTGAGCGCTATAAAATCTAATCCCCATTGTTGAAAAGGGGCTTCCGTTTTGACCGGAACCAATGGCATCGCTGGGAGTTTATGCTTGCCTGCGAACAATTAGCAAGGTTGTAGGCTTGGACCTTGGCATTGACATCTGAGAAACATTTGGGACAATAATATCCTACCCTCAGGATCTTATAAGTTGTTGCCCTCCAGGCGTGATGTCCTCCACACACTCCTTCGTGAAATTGGCTTATGACCTTCTCTGTTTCCGATTCAACCAAACAAACCAATAGGAAGCCAAGTGGGTCCTTCCAATACAATTGGCTTTCGGATATACAGTACTTGACCACATGTAAATTCAACGTTATGGCTTTAGATGGGGATAAGTCACTCGAGCACTTCAAGGTCAATAGGTAGGACACTATGTATTTGTACCAATCTGATGAAGCAAACCTCTCTTCGATTCTGATTTTAGTTATTTGTTCATCGAGCTCGTTCATGTCCACACACTCTTCACCTCCCTGTAGGCCATTTATTCCAAGAGCTTTGAAATTTGATTTAGCTAAGATTTTAGCCAAACCTTGTCCCTTTACTAGTCTCGTTGGTTTTATCTCCAGGTCGAATTCTTGAATTTTGGCGAGCCACCGACCTCTTTTACCATCACTGTCGAACCGAACCAAAATGTCTTTTACGGAGCTTGTGGGTATGTACACAATTACCTTGGAATGCAACATGTAGGTTCTGAAAGCCTTTAACGCCTTCACCATAGCATATGCTTGTTTTTCCATTATATCGTATCTGAGTTCAACGTCTCTAAGGCTTTTGCTAAAAAAGGCTATCGGTTGCTCAAAACCTTCTTCATTTTTCTGGAGGAGTACCGCGGCAAGTGTGTTCTTGAAGGCGAATGAGAAAATAAGAAAATCCTTTAGATAATCAGGGCTTGCCAGTACGGGTGCCTCGCTTATAACCTTCTTGATGCGTGCAAACTATGATTTGGATTCTGCTGTCCATTTCACTTCGCTGTTTTTCTTTAGCATATCTGTGATCAACTTCACGATTTCAACAAAGTTTGGGATAAATCTCCTCAAAAACTTTATTTTTCCTAAGAATGACTGAATCTCTTTTACATTCCTAAGGATATTTATTGTGTCTATAGCTTCAACTCTTTTAGGATCAATTTTAATTCCATCTCGAGACACAATATGGCCCAAGAGTTTACCTTCTTGCATAGAAAATTGAGACTTTTTGGGGTTTAAAGACAAACCAAACCTGTGACATTTCTCAAACATTTGCTTGAGATGTATTAGATGATCTTCATCAGATTTAGAAAAAATGGTTAGATCATCAAGATAGATAACCACAAATTTGTCCCTTTCGCCAATGAAAGCAATATCCATAGCACGTTGAAAGGTAGCACCTGTATTCATTAAACCAAAAGGAATCTTGTCATACATAAATGTACCCCAAGGGGTGGTGAAGGCTGTTTTTTATTTATTGTGTTCATTGACGGCAATTTGATTGTACCTGGAAAACCCGTTGATCATCGACATCCTATTTGGCCCAACTACTTTTTCTAAAATGTGATCCATTTTGGGTAGAGGGTAATTGTCTTTGAGGGAGGACTTATTTAGATTTCTAAAATCAACACACAGTCTAATTTCCCCACTTTTCTTTCTGACCGGGACCAGGTTTTCTACCCAGTCAGAGTATCTTAGTGGTACAATTATTTTTGCGTCCAAGAGTTTTTTGACCTCCCTTTCGACCACAGGCAATAAAATGGGATTGATTTGTCTGAGTTTTTGTCTAAAGGGTTTGACACCAAGCTTCAGGGGTATCTTATGTTCAATCACAGTGGTGTCATAGGTTCTCAGCTCTACATATGACCAAGCGAAAATGTCTTTGTACCGCTCGAGTAAGTCTTTATACTTGCTTTTTACCTCAGGAGGAAGGTACTTTGATACTTTTACTATCCTAGACTCCTCTTTGGTCCCTATGTCGTAGTCTTCAACCTCTTCTAGTTGGGGTTGCAAAGCATATTTTAAGGGCATATCATTTTGGTCAAAAAGTCTCTTCAGAGGATTTAGTCCCTTTGGAATCTAATTGTTCTTTAGAACCAACATGCGATGATTAGCAATTTTCTCTCGGAGCTCCTGAGATTCCTCTCCCTCTTGCATAATCCAGGCATGATTGTTTTGGTTCTCCTAATCAACGTGGGTTTTGGAGAAATCACCCACCATTTCCAGGAATTTTCTGATATGTTCGTCATCCTTGAAGACCTACTAGTGTTGTATGTTGTTTGGTATGGATGGTTTGTGCCTTACCTCTATGTGGTACCTTAATTTGAAGCGGTAGGGGGTGCAAAAGTTGAAGTTGCTTTGGCTAATGAATCAGCTTGCAGGTTTTCGACGCGTGGGATGAAATGAACATTTACCAACAAAAATAAATTTTCCATTAGATCCCAGGCGCAATTCCTGTAGGATATCAATCTTGGGTGTTTAGCCTAGTATTGGTGGTTTATCTGCTTCACTATCAACTCTGTGTCCCCGTACACTTCCAGGTTCTTTATCTTCAGCTTCCTGGCAGCTTCCAACCCTAAGACTAAGGCCTCATACTCGCATACATTATTGGTACAGTCTATATCCCACTGAAGCCTGTAAGAGAAAGGAATAACAAATTCATTTTCAGGTGCTACAAACAGTACTCCTGCACCTTCTCCTTCATATGACATGGCACCGTCAATTTTTTTTTTTCCAAATTCCAGTGCTATACAAATTTTCATCTATCTTTCCTGATTCATTTTCATCTATGTAATTCTCTTTTGTACAGCTATTTACACCATTATCAAAAGACAAAATAAAATTTCCTAGATCTTGATTGGCAACATAAACAGGAAAATTGTTAGGATTTTGTGGGTCGCTCACCGTGTATGCTAGCCTCATTTCCCTGTATAGTCGAGTAAATTGTCCACCAAACATAGGAATCGTGGCGTAGGTCATGTCTAGTTGAAGAGATCCCCCAAGTTTGGCTCCCCATGACCTAGATAGCAACAAACCATACTTCGGAGGTATATCAGCGATAACTACATCCATTAGGATGCTTTTCACCGGGACTTGTGCAAGGGTGACTACTAAATATTTTATCATACCCATGTACTTAACTTTTATTGAATCAAAGGAGTAGAGATCTCCATAAGGCCTAGTGATCTCGAGGCCTAGTCTTTCCATAATAGAATTGGGCATCACATTATGCGAGGCCCCAGAGTCTAGCATGCAGTTATGCAGTAGTCGATCATGCACATTCAGGGTAATATAGAAGGGGGTGACGTTGTCTCTGGCACCCTCGAAATGTGGACCAAAAGTGATATTAAGCTTATCATCTTCCAAGTTTATCACGTCAGAGTGAATTTATAGATCCGAAAAACCTATCATTTTGGTTATCTGCTTTCGATATATTGGATTTTTCGCTAATTCGACCAGGGGGATCGGTATTTTGATCTTATTTATCTCATTTTCAAGGCTGAAACCTCCACCACCTTTGTCTATTTCTCTAGTTTCAACCTTGGACTCCTTCTTTGCTAACTTATTTGTTTGTGCTGATTTATTTCCCATGATTTAATCTACCGGTATATGTGTTTTAGTTGTCTTAGTTTCTTTCGCTTGGGTCTCAGCCTCCTTTACTCTGGGATCCTATGGATTTACCTCTTTTATTTTGTTATTAGGTCTCTTGGTCTCTTTTGAGACAGGCTCATATATTTATCATGTGGGGAGAATTTTCTTGGGTTGAGGAGTCGACGCAGGTTTGTTTTTAGGCCTCAGGTTGTACCTAGGTGGGACCTCATCCATTATAGAATCAATTATTTCTTGATTGACAGAAACATCAGTGTTGTTTATGTCAACATCTTTATTTGACGGTTGCTGTGTGTTTAAGGACTTCTCGTAGCCTTATTTAGTTAAGTAGGGCTGTGTGTAATCATCACCCAAATTTGTCACGTCATCTTCCAGGTCCTCGAAATTTTGCAGGTCGTTTACACCTATAAAATTTTCATTTTTTAAAGGGGTTTGAATTTTTTGGTCTTCATTTTTAATCTGTCTTTGTTGATTTTGAGGATTGGGGTTTCTTCTGAATTCCCTATTAATGAAAGGATCTGCCTTGGATTGATCAAGTTCCATTCTGGAAATCTTATTTGATAAATCTTTAATTATCCTAGACATATCATCCATTTTATCCTCTGAGGATCTACTAGGCCCTGAGGGTCCCACTTGTTCCCTATAACACTTGGTTTCTTGGTTTCCTGTTTCTACCTTTGTTTTCAATTTTCCAGATGCCATCATGTTAGATTCGATCTCTACAATGTCGTCTTATATTTGGGTCAGGGTGGTCCCTCTCCTTTCTCTCAAAAGAAGTGTGAAATTGGGTTCGAAGGCTCCTGCAAAGGTTACCTTGGCTACAGGTTGGGAAGGTTTAACTTCGAATGGGATCTTATTATATAACTTGTTAAATCTTTGAATGAATTCCATAACAGTTTCTGAATTTTTTTTCTTTAAAGACCCGACCTCGGTTAAACAATACAAATGGTCTTTCCTTTCGCCCCATTGTCTAAGAAAAGAGTCTTCTAGGGCATCATAGGATAATATCGAACTTGCGGGTAGACTTCGAAACCAGGTTCGTACCTATCCTTTGAAAGTATGGACAAACAACCTCAAGTATATGTCTTCGTGTTTGAGACCTAGGATATCTGTGAACTGATCAAAGAAATTTATATGTTCGGCTGCGGTCAAGTCCCCTTCCCCTGTAAATTTAGGTAAGTTTTTCATGTAGTTTTCAGGAAGGTTGTGAAGAGGGACAGGTAGCACCAGAGGCGCATATCTTGCATTTACTTTAGCGAAAACTCTGGGAGGCGGGGGAGGCCCTTGGCCCCCCACTCCTCCTCCTAAAACCCCTCCACCTCCTCCTCCGGCAGTCGCCATCGGTACTACAGGATAGGAAAACGGTGTGTTATAAAGAGGGTTCTGGAACACTAAAAGCGAATCCTTAGCTTCTTCGAGAGATGAAAAAATTGAAGAAAGGTGAAAAGGGATGCGAGGGCTTGGTTCCTCGGATTTGCAAGAGATGTAATTAGGGGAACCCGTGGGCATGGAATCTGAGTATATGGTATACTCTTCGGGACTAGGCGGGGTCATGAAATCTAATCGAAGGGTCGGCGGGATATCGATCGTTGATAAATTTACAGTGGGATTTTCACCTTTATGTACGTTAGAGGTTGTCGGATGGATTTCACTTTTAACTTCAGGGAGAGCTAAAGTTGGTTTGATGGTTTCAGGGGGGAAATTGTGTGAAGTTGAAGGTTCAAAAGAACTCTTAGCCTTGGGCTGTGGGTACTTAATCTAGTAGACGACAGTAGTCGGCTTAAGGGAACCTTTTGTTTTCAATATTTTTTCGGGATCGGAAACGGGCGTGGTCTGTTTACCATCCGGGTTTTGTCTGGTGTTCCTTCACCCGGAATCCATCTTACTTAAACGTGGAGTCACCAAGTGAATGATGAAAGTTTAGCCTTAACAAGGTGTTCACCCTTTGTTCACTATCAAAGGGTAGAAACTAAGAATGTCGTTCTCCCAAGAAAAATGTTTCGTAACTTCGGTCCCCGACAACGACACCAGGAAGATGTTGTTCCAGAGTCTGTACTTAAGGCTAGAAAGTACAGGGTCTAGGCATCCGAAAGTGGTGTGAAAGATAAAAATGGGGGAGGATCAACCTTCGGGAAAAGAAGCTAAGGCCGATTTCTTTGTTGCCTCTGTCTTGCTTCCAAAAGTTCCTGAATACTTATATCCCGTTCAATGGAGGCCCATGAACATTCGAGTTCTACCCAGGTGGTGGTTGTTTTAAATATGGTTTCGAAAACATTCAAATTGATGGTGGTTTGATCCGACAAGCCAGGTTCAATATTGGGCTGTCTGGCAACGAGAACAGTCATAGAGAAACATGGTTGGTTAAAGGAAATTTCGAGGTTTAGGATGCTTCCTCAATTTTTGGATCGTAAAAAGAGTACTCTTGGATTTGAAATCACAGATAGAATGCAAACCAAAGTCTCTTTCCCGTAACCGAGTTAACTTTTAATAAATCATGTGAGAAATGTGAGAAAAAATTAAGCTGTCTATAATGTGAGGCTCCTATCAAGGGAGAATCTCACTCTATAAACAGAAGAAGAAAAAGACAAGAAGAAATCTGATGAAGCATAAAATATAAATATCTAAAAAATTCACAGGTCTTGTACCTATTGATAGCCAATACAGAGGAAAAAATGCAAACGATTAGATGTCTAAAAGTTGATCACCATAGTAGAGGTTATACTAAATTGTAGTGAAGCATTCATCGGACATCTATATGTGAAATGAAATTGAATATAAGATAACAAAGGAAACAAACTCAGAACTTAGTCTTGACAGAATCAGGAATCTTCAGATTGCTTTGTATTAATTTTCAAACGAAAAAGTCTCTATTACAATCGGCCAAAAAAGGTCCAACCTTGTTTCTTGCTTCAAAATGCCTATTTATACAAACTTCTGAACATTTGAATTTCAATCGTTCCCAAAATTTTCAGTTACAAAATGGGAAGTTCAAGCTTTTTGCTTCTTTTCCTTTGTCATCTCTCATGCGAGTGGAGCACCTTCCTTTCTTTACTCTTCAGGTTCTAAAAAAATAATAGGCAGACACATGTCATGATTTGGTACCAGAAACCTGTCCTTTCGCCTGCTTGGTGCAAGTGACGCACCTCTCTACCAACTGGGCTATCAACCTGGAAGGCCCTGCTTGGTGGTTTGCCTCAAAAGTGTAACAATCCTTCGCTAACTGTGGCAACCTTCCTCCCACTTGTCGGTCTTCAGCGGTGATAGAACATACTTGGTTTTATCAACCATTTATCCACTTGGACTATGTCAATCTGGTTGATCTGTGATATTTCAGCCCGCTCTTTTTCCTCGTTCTCCTTCATATTGAGTAGGTTCTTGTCTATATCGATTTGGCCCAATGTCCCAGTGCTGCTTCCATTATCGAGACTCAACAAACTTTCATCTATCAAGCTGAAGGTTTCTTCACAAGAGTTTCTTATCTCTTTAGCTCATTCTATGCTCTCTGATATGTTTTTCTCCCACGCCTTCAACAAGATGTTACCTTTGGTCTTCTCTGGGATGGAGAGCTTGGAACTAATGCCCATTTCCTTTTTTGTCGTGGCTATGACAGCCTCTTGGAAAGCGACCTGAGCTGCCCTAGCTTATTTTTCTCTCAAAGAGATGTCTTCCAACACTTGATCAATGTTCTGGCAGTGGTTTTGAATGGTTTCCACTTTAGCAAGTAAATCTTGCTGAGATGCTGACACTCTTTTTCATATTTCAATAGCTTGGGATTGGAATATCCCGATATCTATCACCTAGCTCTCGGCGAAATTTAATTTTTCCTGTAATTGCCCTATCAATTCTTCTTGCTGGATTATCTATGACTGATTGTTCTAGGCTGACAGCTATGTTTGTTCGAGATTGGATTTGAGCCGCTCAATTTCTTTTTGATTGACTACCTTGACTAGCTCTAGACCCGTGTTCACCTGATCTCTGATAGTAGCTTCTGTTGTAGCTAGCTTAGCTTCCAAAGTTATGATTAAGCAGTTCTTCCACTTTAATTGTTCTTTTAGGGATCTGACAGAGTATTGGTTGGATATAGCAAAAGCCCCCAACATCCCTGATATCTGAGTTGTGAATTCCTCCTTTTTCATGGATTTTCCATCGACTATAATTTTGAATTTTTTGGCTACCGTGCCCGCTTCTCAGTAAAGCTCTTGCTTCACAACGACCTTTCTCTTTTTATCGAGGAAAAATTCGTTCGGAGGAAATTCTTCTATAGTAATGGGTGTTAGTTCTTCGCCTAAAATCCATCCCTTGCTGGGGGTCCCCTTCGTGGACTGTAGCGGAGTGACATAAGCGATGGGACTGCCGATTTGCTTGGAGGATTTCCCCAGGGTAACCTCCAAGGCTAGCTTGCTTGAAGGGTTAGGGATCTCGACTTCCTGTTTCGGCCCCCCAGTTTTATTTTTCTGTTCCTGATTCTCCTCTTGGTCAGGTCTTGAATCTTTGGAGCCCTTGGCTTCCATTTTTTGTACATCTACGGTCGGTGGATTCTTACCCTGTAAGATCGGGGGAAGGTAGCTTCGTCGGTGTTCCTGAAATTTGAAGAAATCTTCCATCTCCTTGGGTGACAGGGTTTGAATCCGACTTAGGACCTCGACATAATATCTCGCTCCTCAGAAGATTTCATCATGAGGTGAATGCTCATGTTCATATCGTTTTAGGCCACAACTCACCATTTGATTACCCACGACCTTGTGTGGGTCGTTCTTCTTGAACTCAATGTGGACCAATTTAATATCCTCTAAGGCCGTTGCCTCGGCTTTTGCGTGTCCAAAATATAATAAAGAATATGTATTCAAATGAATGTGGAAGGGTGGCCATACCTTCTTCGAAAAACCTTTAAGCTCTTTGCTTATGCCATCGATCAAGATTTTCCTAGCGATTTCGCGACATACCACCCTATCTGGTATAAATAGTGGTAGAACATACAGGGGCACAAAGGCGCCGAAAACCCTGATGTATGAAAATTATGCTTCTACATACCAGTCAGCCACACTAGTCAAGTTGGTGGTGATGCTATCTGAAATCCTGGGCAGTGGGTTACTGAAGATGGAGACATGCATTGGTACCATTACCCAATTGAAATTTTTTTATATGAATTCTATGGCCTTATCCTCCCAAAGTTTTGAGTGATAGACATGGATAGGCTCAACATCAAATGGATTCTACCTCCAACTCATTAGAGGGAAAGGCGTCATGAAACAAACAACGTCCATGATGTAGGAGGACATGAAAAATGAGGTGGCTTTCCCATTCGCCTTCTGCACTCGATATTCAATAATCTGACTGGTTAGACCGTCTGACAACAATTTGGCCCAGTCGAAGGAAAAACCTTTAGCGACTGTGTGAATCAGAGGCACCCACGGGAGGAAAAAGTGTGCGGTGTCTTCCTTCCCATACAACCTACAGTTCATCATTGCTATATACCTAAATTGTGGTTCTAAGGAAGATATTGAATAAACTTCATTACCATCCGCCCTGAATTTTGTGGGGTGTGAGACCCAATCTTTGATCAAATCAGACAAGTTTCTGCCATATTTCTGGCATTCCTTCTGCTTGAAATATTCTATAAACTCGACATTGTACGCAAAGTTCGGCGTGGGTGACAGTTGATACATTGCCTGCAAATGTTCTGGTCAAAAATTCCCAATCGTCACATTTTGCTCGCTGATAATAGTCCTGGTTGGGATGTCCACATGATCTAGCGCCCATCTGATCATATCATAATAGGGAAGGAGCCATGGCCTTGTCTCTATTTTATGCATCTCCGCTTGAACAACGATTTTGTATTTGGTGGCCAAATCATCCTTCTCATTATTGCTGGAATCATCTGAGCAGTCCACCAATTCAGACTGAAGAATGTCGGAGATGTATGACCAGGTTTTGACAGTATCAATACTTCGGGGTGAAGTATCGAAAATAGTATCTGTGCCCTGACCTGAACTCTCAACAATCGCCTTGGACACTTTTCATGGATCCATGATAGAGGACTCTGTACTTAGCTCTCCTGTAGTAAAATGTAGATACAGACATAAGTTAGCTTGATGAAAAAACTTCTTTACGCAAAATAGAAATGAAATTCGAAATAATGAAAGAAATAACTCTTTATCTTAACCATTTAAAACCCCAGTGTCCTTGTGAACAAAACAATTAGATCGTTTTTAAAGAAAAATTTAGCAGTAAAAGCAATATCCTTACCTCTCACTTTGTCGTATTTCAAATAAATGCCATAATTTTATGGTGGGTCCTAGCACAAATCAATGAAAAAACATTTAAGTTTACCTTGTAGACGGTGTGTGTTAAATTTTTATTAATGCATTTATTGATCTGGCTTAGCTCCTTTAATTAGGCCTGTTTTAGTCTTTAATCTCCTTTTTCGACATTCATCGTATCGGGAGAAAACACCCCTTCCCTTTGAGCCCCCAAAACCCGAAATCGCGATGATGTGATTTAGTTTGAAAAACGTAATTGCATTAAGTGCTTAATTAATCCATGTTTAAAGAATATCGTGACTTCGTGACTCGGGGCTACGAAGGTATAGTTCTTTGGAAGAGTGATTGTCGAGTCGCGAAACCCCGACATTGTTTGACTATGGTTTAAAATACTTACCCCTGACACTAACCGAGGTGACTTTTGGAACCGTCTCACGACTTCGCGTATCGGATTTTGGAAACCTTGCAACTTTTAACTCCCGAAGCACGAAAGCGTGAGGTAAAGAACAGTGATAGACTTGCTTAGTGGTTAGGACTATGATGATTTAGGACTATTGTCGGGGTAAATTTTTTGATTGCAAGAATTATATTTCAACCATATGTAAAAGGCGACTCCAACAATTAGAATTAATTTGTAACATTTATTAGTTTTTTTAACAAGCTTTGGTGACATGTATTGAGGAGTTTTCAACGTATTTGATACCTAATTATTCTATGACGAATAATTTATACATCAAATTATAGAGAAATTGGAGAGTAGACATTTTTCCATGTACACTGAAAACTATGTTAAGTGATCTATTAACATCAAACAATGTTACCTATATTTCCTCAAGATAGACACACTATATTACCACTCTAACAACATATTGAGAGAATATCTAAACCACACACCAAAATAGGAGTCAAGTAGTTGGATAAAATCTCTCATATCAACCTAGATCTAACAACCTCTTAAAACATAGAAGAAAACTATTCATGTAGAGACAAACTCTACCTCAAAATTAACAATACAATAACAACTACAACCTTCTCATATGATCAAGTATCACACATTAATCTATAAGATAAGCATGAGTTAATAATTCCAACACTCCCCTTAACGAGTACTTGTCTCAATGTTTGTTCTTAGGTCTTCATCAACATCTTTCACGAGCCTCTTGATCAACAAAGTCTATATTTGCTCCAACATGACACTTGCATCTCACACCTCAATCATGCAAACATTATCAAATTTTCAACATCCATATAAAGGAACAACCATCCACTAGAATACATGGATACCTAACCAATGTAATCACGAGCCCAGTAGGAAGTCCTTTAGGTACATGGCTCATTCAAATTCTTGATGAAATCCCCTTGAATGTGAAACCAATTCCATCAACACTTCAAACAACCAATTAGTGCAACATATGCACCCACTCTTGCTTGACACCTATCCCTTGAGTCTTACCTTGTTCTGAAACACAAAACAAATTGTATAAAAGTTTTTGGTCCCATAAAATCACCCATAGTCCATAAGAAACATATGGTTCACTGAAAGATCATTCAACCAACACATGACCCACTCCTCCAAGTGTTAAAGAATCTCCTTATACATGTGAAAAAACTTCCCCTTCAGGGAAATAAAATAGGTGGTCATTATAGAGACTCAACTCAACTATGGCATATGGACGTGCATCAGTTTCCCCCATTCTCAATCAAGATTGAATGGTCAATTTGAATTATGCACCAAGCACAAGGATGCACATCCAAATGTCCTATTTAAGTTGAACTCACCTATTCATCATAGAGACCAAACCTTGTAATGTGCACACACCATAACTAGGGCCATCTGGTTCTAATCTTGGACACACCAAGTCATCCTTTATTTAGCTTGGATACACCAAGCAAGCTATCAACTTAGAAACACCAAGCAATCTATCTATCTTAGCTTGGACACACCAAGCCATATAATACTCAACTCATACACACCAAGAAAGTGATCAACTTAGACACACCAAGTAATCCTCATACCACTAGTATCGCATCCAATGAATATTTTGACACTTCCATTCATTGTGACACATACATCAATAGATATATGCATTATGCTCCATTTATGTTATGCACCTAGTTATGTAATATTGAGAAGAAACAAGAATATCACATAAATTACCAATGAAACAACAAAATATAGAGAATAACACACCAAAATGATACCTTTATTGAAATGGGAGCAATGTTCACTTTCCTCTTCAAGGGGGAAACCTCTAGTAGAGAAACGCTCGATTACAATAATTCTCAAGACAAATATGTCTCATGCCCTTGACTCCTATTTATACTAAATCTATCTACCAAAAGAACAATCTAAAGGAAGATCTTTCTAGAAGTGAAAGCTATACGGACCTTTATTACATAGAAAATATATTATTCTACCTACATGAGGGGTTAGGGAGGTTAGGTCCCTAACATGCCCTCCCCCTTAAAAACAACATTATCCTCAAGGCTTGAGATGAGGAAATTTTTGCAAAATGGTAGTCGACTGCCAGGTGGCATCTTCTGGCTGTGTCCTTCCACTGAACTAAAACTTCCTTGATGGTGCACTGGCAGAGATGACACTCGTGCTGTCCAAGACTGCTTGTGGCTACAACCAAATGGAACCTTCTTCATCCAACTCAGGTAGAATGGTCTGAGTTTGGAACTTAGTGTTGAGCACTTTCTTTAAGCAAGAAACACGAAAAACATGATGGAGCTTAGAGTCACTGGGCAACTCTAACTAGTAGTCCAATGGCCCCACTCTCTTGAGAATATGATAAGGACCATAAAATTTGGGGGCAAGTTTCTGACATTGTTTGAATTTGAGTGAAGTCTGCTTATGAGGTTGCACACGAAGAAACACATGGCCCCATTCAACAAATTCACGTTCAGAATGACCATGATCTTCTTGTTGTTTCATGCAATTATGAGCCATGACCAAATTTTCTTTGAGTAAGGAGAATGACCATGTAGACAGTAAGATTTTGATCCACCTATTTGTTGATATTATGGTAGATGTGGGAGGTATTTACCTCCACGTGTAAACCTGACAAGAATAGAATACTTCAGAAAGCAAGAAGAAACCCTAATGAGTTGGGTAATAACCCTAGAAGACTTGTCAGATCAAGAAGATAATTTATATTAGGTTATTAGCCTCCAAGAGAAGAATTTGGTCAGAAATAATAATAATATACTGAACAGACAGGTACCGAAAAGGAGAATTCGGCCCCAGTAAGTCTGCCAGAACCACTATAACAGGGTGCTTGTCTCTCATTTGACAAATCAGAGTAGTTGCAGAGAGCCAGTTCTACGCAGTGCAGTTGCAGTCTTGTGCGCAAGTTTGGAGGAGAGCTACTGGTGCAGCTACTGCAGCTAGCAGTTACATTTTGTCTTGGACTATCTCTTGGCTAGGGTTTGGAACATCTGATCAACCTTTGTTGATGCGTTATCCTTGGGGAAAGGTGCAGTACCCTTTGTTTGGCTATCTAGCTTAGGGTTTTCTTCGGGAGTGATTCTCTATCAAGGTTAAGGTACTTGGAGGGTGTCTTTGGCCTATGGTTGGGTGACAAGGGTATTTTCAATGGTAAAACGAGCACACATCTTTCATATTCTAATAGGTTATGGGCCCACACCTCCTTCATTCAGTCTAAACGCTGGAAGGAAACATAGCCGCTAGGATATTGAGCTTGCTGAGGAACCGCCACTAGGGTTACTAGTAGAAGCAGCTTCCAAGACACTGCCACTAGGGTTACTAGCAGAAGCAGCTTCCAAGAAACTGTCGCTAGGGTTACTAGCAGGAGTAGTTGTAGAAACCCTAATCCTCTTGTTGAGGAACCTTAAGAGAATGGATTGACATAATATCTAGATAGATCAGTGCACTCTAGCCTAGCGCATCTCCTGATACTCTCAGCAAGCCAAGACATGAAGTTTGAGTTTGTGGTCAAATCTAGGGTTTGACCAAGTCAAAGAAGCCATGAATTATTCTATGAAGTCAGAGAAAAAGTTAAATGGAGCCTCTAACTTCAGAGCGTGGAAGACAATAATTGACCTCATCCTTTCCAAGAATAAAGTTCTGGATACCATGAAAGGAAAGATCGTGAAGCCAGAGTTTGAAGAAGGAAAAGAGAAGGAACCGCAGAATGTTGTAGCTATAGAGAAGTTCAAATATAGTGATATCAATGCTATGAGTATCATAGTGGAATCTATAAAAGACCACTTTATACCCTACATCTCCCATCTTGACTCATCAAAGAAGATGTGCGATGCCCTAACAAACCTCTTCTCAGTCAGAAACATTGGACAAGTAATGAGTTTGAAGAATGAGCTCCATGACATGAAGATGAATGATGACGAAAACATAACATCATACTTTGTGAGAATCTCTTAGTTAAGAGGTCAACTACAAGCTATTGAAGAGATCATCTCAGAGAAGGAGTTGGTAAACATAGTACTCAATGGTCTTCCCAAGATGTGGGATGAATTTTCCGCAAGAATGAACACAAGAAAGGAGTATCCGACATTTGAAGAAATTTGGACTTGTTGTTCCCAAGAAGAATCAAGGATCAGTGTAAAAGAGAAACCCCAAAAGAGGTACGATGATCAAGCCTTCACAACAAGATTCAAGAACTTCAGGAACAAAGGGAAGTTTGGTTCAAGGAGGAAGCCAAATCAAGAGAAAGACATATCAAAAGTACAATGCTTCAACTGTCGAAAGTATGGTCACTACAAGAATCATTGCCTTGAGCTAAAGAAAAGGAAGGAGAAACATGAAGCATCAATTTCCGAAGAAAAGGAACCTACAAAGAAGACTAAGCAGGATGGAAGAGACTTCTTCTTATAAAGGTAACAAAACTCTTCTTATTTCTTGTACATATCTTGTTTTCATTGTCTCTGTACATATCTTGTATATCTATCTCTTGGAAGATAATGTATTCCAAGAAGAACTATACCTATGGAAGAACAACAAGATAAGAATGGATATCATTAGATAAAACACATGAAAGGATGAAATACAAATCATGTGGAAGCTATTGCAATATAAGTTGAATCAATCATTAAGAGACTTAGAAGAAGCAATGATAGAAAGAAGTCATCAATCGAGATGAAATTGGAAAAAGACTTATGACATTTTGTAGAAGACAACAAGATGGAAGCGTGGAATCTGTTAGACAAGAGAGCCA
>JASDQU010374595.1:7877-18313 GCA_032191745.1 Picea mariana
AAGGACTATTGCGTAGAGAAGGGGAACACTTCCTAGGGTGGGATGAGCATGTGGGGAATGAGGGACTGTAGATTATTTTCAACATTCGACACCTTGGACTAATAAATTTAGTTGTTTGTTGTACCATAGGTTGACACTAGGAACCCTTTTACCCTGGTGGAGTTTGAGCTCCAACTCGGGGGTGACCTCTTGCTGAAAGATTATGAGAAAAAATGTATATGGTTGGGAGGAACATATGAGTCACGCACGTAGTTGGTGACCTTTCCTAAAAGATAAGTGTTATTATGTGTTTGTATTCTTATTGCATGTTTATTCATTTGTATCTTCTATGATCTATTATTTGCATAATCTTGTATATGAATAATGGTTGGTATTATCTTAATGTTGTTTATTCTGTAAATGTGATGTGGGTATTTAGCAAAGTATTTGTATATGTTGAGTATGCTAGTTGATAAGTAATTTTGTTAAGATAATCATGGTAATTGGTAAATAGCTTCCTTGATGAGGCCAAAAGTATCGTGTGCGTGGAAAGGGGTCTGTGTGCACAATTGATTGGATTTGATGAGTTCATTGGAACATAGCCTATGCACAAAGGAAAATAAGACATGCAAGTGGGATCAAAATAGTTATGTACGTCGTTCTATTCAATTGCTCCATTTGGTTTGGCACATAATTTTTTATTCAAGTTACTTCCACTGTTATGTATGTATAAACAAGAGGGAATGTGGTGTGGAGAAAACAAGTTTGCGTTGAGTTCATTTCCTTGAGTGATTCCGTGTAGTTTAATGTTAATTGTGCACTCGACTTTTAATGTATTGTCTCTATGTAGTAAGTTGGTTAACGTTACATTATAGTATCAGAGATGAAGTTGGAAGGATTTGTGTGACATGGCCCGACTTGGGAGGTTGGGGACATTACATTCTAGTATCATAGAAATTGGTTCAACACTCGACTTTATGGGCCAGAGATTAGCATGAAGCAAACATGTGTGTTAATTATTGTTGTTGTGAAATGAAAATTTTATTATGTGTGAAAACTACTAGTGCGCTGGGCAAAGTTGTGATGTGCACAAAGTATTGATGTGTGGTATGCACACTAGAAAGTGGGATATTAAAAAACATCCAAGGATTTTGACAAGATGGTGCAGAGTTTTCATGAAGTTGTTTCATGAATTCATCTAACAAATGTGGTTTCTTGCACATTTTGCATAATTATCACCAATTTGAACAGGATAGAATTAGTGCAAAAGGTCAAAAGCATGGAAAATACGGAGAGGACTTGCAGTCTTGAAGATGAATTTGAGGATTTGTATGTCGGTTTGGGTGTTGATGGTACAAAATTCAAGGAAGATCACATAAATTTGATAGAAACCATAAAAGGACTACAAAAATCTATCCAAATCTATTAAGTTGATAAGGAAAGGATTATGAAATCCAAGGAACAAAAATATGACTTCAATGTCAAGCTGATGCAAATCTTGAACATAATAGAAAAGACAATAGATAAGGAGACAAATTCAAGTAGGAAAAGAAAAGAAGCAAGAGGTATTGATAGGAAACATCACCATTCACCAAAGCATTCATTTAAGAAAGTGTGTAGTAGCTCAATTCCATTGCCTGACAGAAATCATAAGATCAATGAATAATATCAAGCCTCCTACTTTTGATGGTGAGCATCAGAAGGATGAGGACGCAAAAAATTTGTTGTTGGGTATGAGGAAATACTTTTAGTTGCATAATTAATTACTCCTCGCAGGAAGAAGGGATAATAGCCATTTATCATCTCAAGGGGAAAGCATCAATGTGGTGGAATCAGTTTGTGCAGGTGCAACACATTGATGAAAATAAGGTTACTTGGAGGGAGTTCAAGAGGTATTTTCAAAATAAATGTTTAACCAAGAGGTATTATGACAAGAAAATGAAGGAGTTATTTGAACTCAAGCTCGGAAGCATGATGATTGATGAGTATGAAAGGATACTTTTAGAGCCGCTGAAATATGTTCCTTTAATCAAGGATGAATAGGTGAAGATTCAAAGGTATATTAGTGGGATACCCTTATTTATCAGTGACAATATATAGTATGATGATCCAAATACATTGGAGGAAACTATATCGCATGATAAATGTATTTATGATCAACAAAATGGAATATCGACTTTCCAAAAGGTTTCAGATGAAAAGATAAAGAACAAGGTGGAACAAAGGAAGCAAGGGACTAAGCCACTATTTTTTAGAAATTCTGCGTAGGGATAACCAACTCCAAAAGAGCCTAGAATGATTGAGACAATGGAAACTAGACCAAGGAAACAACCAATGAAGTGTTGGGGTTGCGACAGAAATCATATGTTTAGATATTTCCCACAAAGAGGTGAAAAAGTGAGGACTGTGCATAATGTATGGAAAGATGTGATAGTTGAAGACATGGGTGGAAGTTTACCTAGGAATTATGCAATGTTGGATAATAAACAAGTTGAGTTCCAGTCTCACATGATCGAGGTGGAAGGTAAGATTAATGACCAACCCATTTCTATTTTAATTGATTCAAAATCTTGTCACAGTTATCTAAATCCTAAAATGGTGGAAAGGTTCCAATTGCCAAGAAGCAAGTTGGGAAATTCTTGGTTGGTGCAGTTAGCTACAAGGGAAAAAAGGAAAATTAATGATATGGTTAAGGCATGCCCAATGGAAATTACTCGACTGCACACAAAGGATTATTTGAATATCATACCTTTGGGCTCAGATGATTGCCTCATTGGTATGGATTGGTTGGAAAAGAATCATGTTGTCTTGGACTATTACAATAAGGAATTTACTTGCTTGGATGAGGAAGGGAATTTAAGATCAGTTCAAGGGATTCTGGGAGTTGTGACTATCATAGAAGTTTCATCCTTGCAGTTGAAGAAAATTTCCAGGAAAGGATTCCAATTATTTTCATTGCAGTTGGAGGAGGTAACCGTGAATAAAGTGCCAAGTGTTGAAGATTGTGTGGTCAGTAGGTAGGTTGAGGATTGACGCGTTTATTTGGGCTGACTATCCATGGGCTTCTTGGTCAGAACCTCCTGTATAAAGGCAAAAAACAAAATGTCATTAATGGTATTACCTGAAAATATGGCCTCATCTAGAAGCTTGGGACATCCTAGCAAAGGCCTCTTTGTCCTGTACAATTGGTTTTCTTCCCCTTCCTATGAGTTCGAGTTCGTTGGCGACTTTTGTGGCCATTCTACCTTGTCAGAGCTCGATCCTGCTTCTTTTGTTGAACTCTTATTCTTTCAAAATTCTGGTGGAAATAACTAATGTATGGTTGACTTGTGCAGGGTACATTTAAATACTAGCAACGACACGATCTCCTTGTCCAATATTTCCTCATCCAAGTAAAACGATAGGGGCCTTGTGTGAAAGTATGAAGGCTTTGCATTCCTTGGCCAAACGAAAGTGTGATATCGATTCAAAGAAAAGTAGATGTTCCTTGTATACAGGTTCAACATCTCATGTGGTATACACATCCTTTGGGTGGCATCAATAAACTAATTGTACCACTTTAGGAACGTAGCATTGTTGAACTCCATATTTTTCGAGTCTGACCTTGCATGCCAACGTTAAAACATATCTGTGAGGCACCCTTTGTCTACAAGTGCTAAGTTTCTTCCCATGGGCGGCCTCCACTTCATCATTGCAAAGCCCAGAAGTAGATATCTGTATGTGAATGTGCCTGTGTTCTCCTGAACTTCCTTACAAGCAACAATGTGTTCCTCCAACAGGTAACTACACCGATTGAAAATTGCACCATTTGCGCAGAAGTCAAACATTGACAGGGAATCAAGTTTGCATTCATCCTTATAGTAGGAATTCATGACCTTGCTTTCAATTATGTAGTAGGTCGTTCTCACTATTTTGGGTAGGATTGGTTCAATCTTACTGTGGGAACCCCCATCTATGTATGGAAATGATCATACATGCTAATTTCTCCCTTATATTTTCCAATTTTACTCAGTACTTGAAATCCTATGGAGACGTCCTCACCCTCCAAACATAATAATGTAAGTTGATGGATATCCTTGGCGTGAATGGGGTATCTCATGTTGAGCCATAAACTCCTATCATGTACCATGTTGATCAGGAACTTACTACATTGTGCAAATTCCTCAGTGGTTCCAAACATTGGGAGGTCCTGGAGATTCATGATCATCGAATGGAATAGATTCAGAAATTCATCCTTTGGGATGAGCTACACCTCCCCTATCGGCCTAGAGTCCATCTCACAAAACACGTCAATGGTCATTTGTGGGAAAAACATTGTGTCCGTGAGATCTAGGTCAAGGAGTTTTCCAGGTGGAAGGTAAGATTAATGACCAACCCATTTCTATTTTAATTGATTCAGGATCTAGTCATAGTTATCTAAATCCTAAAATGGTAGAAAGGTTCCAATTGCCAAGAAGCAAGTTGGGAAAGCCTTGGTTGGTGCAGTTAGATACAAGGGAAAAAAGGAAAATTAATGAGATTGTTAAGGCATGTCCAATGGAAATGAATCGACTGCACACAAAAGATTATTTGAATATCATACCTTTGGGCTCATATGATTGCCTCATTGGTAGGGATTGGTTCGAAAAGAATCATGTTGTCATGGACTATTACAATAAGGCATTTACTTTCTTAGATGAGGAAGGGAATTTAAGATCATTTCAAGGGATTCTGAGAGTTGTGACTATCAGAGAAGTTTCATCTTTGCAATTGAACAAAATTTCCAAGAAGGGATTCCAAGTATTTGCATCATAGTTGGAGGAGGTTACCATGAATAAAGTGGAAATTTTTGAAGACTGCGTGGTTAGTGTGTAGGCTGAGGGTTGACGAGTTTAGATGGCCTGATTGTCGGGGAAACACTAGTTCTGGGATTCTTGGTCAGAACCTCCTGTATAAAGGCGGAAAAAAAAATGTCGTTAATGGTATTACTTGAAAATATGGCCTCATCTGGAAGCTTGGGACATCCTAGCAAAGGCCTCTTTGTCTTGTGTAGTTGGTGTTCTTCCCCTTCCTTTAAGTTTGAGTTCGTTGGTGAATTTTGCGACCTTTCTACCTTGTCAGAGCTCGATCCTTATTCTTCTGTTGAATTCTTCTTATTCAAAAATTTTGGTGGCAATATGTAATGCATGGACGACTTGTGTAGGGTGTGTTTAAATCATGGCCAAGACAAGATCTCCTTGTCCAGTATTTCCTCATCCAAATAGAATGATATGGGCCTTGTGTGAAAGTCCTAAGGATTTTCATGCCTTGGCCAAATGAAAGTGTGATGTTGATTCACAGAAAAATAGATGTTCCTTTTATGCAGGTTCAACAACTCTTGTGGTATACAAATCCTTTGGATGGCATCAATAAATTGATTGTACCAATTTAGGAATGCAGCATTTTTGAACTCCATATTTTTTGAGTCTGACCTTGCATGCCAAGGTTCAAACATATTTGTGAGGCACCCTTTTTGTATAGGTGTTAAGTGTCTTCCCGTGGGTGGCCTCCACTTCATCATTGCAAAGGCAAGAAGTAGATATCTTTATGTGAATGTTCCTCTCTTCTTTTGAACTTCCTCACAAGAAACAAGTAGTTCCTCCAACAAGTAACTACACCAATTTAAAACTGCACCATTTGCGTAGAAGTCAACCATTGACAGGGAATCGAGTTTTCATTCACCCTTATAGTAGGATTTCATGAAATTGCTTTCAATCATGTAGTAGGTTGTTCTCACTATTTCAGGTAGGATTGGCTCAATATTTACTATGGGAACCCCCATCTGTGTATGGAAATGCTCATACATGATAATTTCTCCCTTCTATTTTCCATTTTTACTTAGTCTTTGAAATCTTATGGATATGTCCTCACCCTCCAAAGATAATCATGTAAGCTAATGGATATCCTCATCGTGAATGGGGTATCTCATGTTGAGCCATAAAATCCTATCATGTACCCTATTGATCAGGAACTTAGTGCATCACAAAACTTTTTCGGTGGTTCCGAACATTGGGAGGTCTCGGAGGTTCATGATTGTCGAGTGGAATAGATTCAGAAATTCATCCTTTGGGATGAACTACACCTCCCCTGTCGGCCTGGATTCCATCTCAAAAAACACGTCAATGGTCATTTGTGGGAACATAGTTGTGTCCATGAGATCCAAGTCAAGGAGTTTTGTCTACTTGGATTTTCCTTTGACATAGCTGAGTACCTCAATCCTGGGATCATAGGGCTCGTGTAGGACTGCTTCTTTCAATACTGAACCTCGTCCTCCCAATATTATCAACATTTTCGTGCTAGAGTGCTTGTAGCAACACTGCCTAGGGAACTCGGTAGCGACCAACTTCTCAGAATGCACCAAGATGTAGAGACTCAACATGAAAGGGAAAGTAGGTGAATAGAATGTCGTTCTCAACAAGATTATGGAGTATTAAAGATAAGGTAACATGATAGACTGTTAATGAGTCATCAATGAGCGAGTAATTAGGCCATAAGTGTGATCTATGGCGTGAACGTACGATGGGACTAGTAACAGTATGGAATATTTTGGCCAGATTCTGAATTTAATGGGTATCTCATTCAGCATGTGGTCAGCATGAGGGTATTACCATTTTAATGGCTAAGAATGGTGGTAAGATTATCTATAGGATCTATGTAGATTATAAATTTTAATACTTGACGAGACATACTGATAGTTTTCGACAGTTACCCTTAAAGATAAACTAGAAGTGATGTAACTATGACTTAGCCATTAATAAAGTTTAGAGTCGATCCTCCCTCGACCACAAGGATTTTCTGGTGGTTTTGCATGTATAGATGAGTGGACTGGAGACGTGTTGGATAACGCATTGTTACATGGGAATATTGCAAAAGACCTAAAAACGAAAATGAGAAGGATGTGTCATTGCACTCCTAAGCATGCTCCAACGTTATTACATAAAACAAAATTCAACATTGCTACAAAATTCAACAGAAAATTAAAATCTACCTAATGTACATGCTCCCTTGGATTGGAGCAACCATCTCTCTTGTTAAGTGTGGGTAATGTATGGTTTCAGGTTTGCGCCATTCACCCATCCTGGTCGAAGGACACCATCTAGTTGTGCTAGCTTGACCGCACCAGAATGTCAGATCTCAACTACTAGGAATGGTCCTAACCAATGCATACACAAATTCACTAGATGTTTTTTATAACAAATGTCATAGATGAGTACCTTATCACCTTGCATGAACCTCTTAGTATTAACGTGTTAATCATGCCAATCTTTCTTCCTATCTTTTTCCACTAACTGATGAAAATCAGCTAGGAGCCTTACTTCTTCAAGTTCCTACAGGTCTACAATCCTTTGCGCAATTGATGAGTCATCTATCATGTGTGTAGCCTGAGATATATAGATACTAGGGGTAATAAACTCTGCAGGTACCACAAATTCATTCCTGTAGACCAATTGAAATAGGGTGTACTTGTGCAACGTCTTTGTGGTATTCCTCTAATCCCATAGGACTACTAGAACTCTATCATCCCAATGTTCCTTGTTTTCACATCATACCTTTGTCAGTTTGATTTCTAGAATCTTGTTGAATGCCTCCATTGTGCCATTAGCCTGTGGATGATAAGGACTAATCTTATGTTGTTGGATAAGAAATTGTGTCGTCAATGTTGCAATTGTGCTGCTAATGAATTGGCTCCCTTGATCACTATTTAGGCTACTAGGACATCCAAACCGAGCAATATTGTTATCAAATATAAATCTAGCAGCCGTATCTTTTAATAATCCTAGACTTCTTCTACTTCATCCCATCGTGTAAGATAGTTTGCTGCAGTAATGATATATCTATCCTTTTAATGCATTGCGGGTGGGTTAATTGGTCCAATAAAGTGAACAATCCACTTCTCAAAGGATCGTAATTCTCTAACCGACTAAAGAGGTAATTCATCTCTACGTGATGGCTTCCCTACTCGTTGAAAAATGTCACAAATTTAGCATAAACTTTACAATCTTTGAATAAGGTTGGCCACCATAATACAGCTTGGAGAAACTTTTGTGTTGTATCTTTCCCTCTAACACTAGTACATATTGTAAGAAATTCAACGTTCTATTTGCGGCGTTATGGAAAAAATTGGCCATACTGTCAAAAAAAAGAGGAAATTTTAAATTTTTTTTCCATATTGCCCGATAAAATCGCTATTGCCATGTTGACATCTCTCTTGCCATGTTGTCGTCTCTCTTGCCACCTTATTGTCTCTCTTTCCACGTTTTCCACATAGTCATCTCTCTTGCCACGTTTGTGACATAATTGTCTCTCTTGCCATGTTTATGAAGATATTTGTCGTAGTTGCGACGTTGTGGAAACTAGGTTTTCCGCCTCCAATGGTCACCTAGTATTTTGACCAAGTCAACTTTGATTTGGTCAATGATCGTCAGAATTGCGACGTTACAAAATCTATAAATATGTTGCATTTTATGGATGTTGTGACAAGTTTTCTATAATAACGACACTTCAAAAAGGGTTTGCAGGTCTTCTCAGCTAGATTACAATTATTAAAAGACATTGTACTAGGGCTCTTCTTGTTTAGTTTTAATTTTCTCATCTGACGAAGTTTAAAGGAAACAACTATTAAAAGACAATATACTAGAGCTAGAGTACATGATGGGCAATTGTGACCTGTGAATGGGGCCAACGTTGAAATTTTTTCAAAATGTTTCTATATGATCTCATACATCCTTGAGTCTTGAAGCCCTCCCATACCATCAAGGCATGTGTCTAGTCTAACCATGTCAAATTTTGATGCATACATGCACATATTGAAGAAATTTCAATGTTGGCCCCATTCACTGCTCACTATGCGAGGTCGGTGCATGATCTTTTTGGTGGTTGAATTGGAAGTTCCATGACATTTCAAGAGAGTTCCAACAAAGATTCTATAGATGGAAATAATGACATTTGACAATGAGATGCCCATTATGAGCGTTGTTGGAAACATGAATGATATTAAAGATTATGTGGTCGAGACATCATACATCCTTGAGTCTTGAAACCCTCCCATACCATCAAGGCGTGTGTCTAGTCTAACCATGTCAACTTTTGATGCATATAGGCACATATTGAAGAAATTTAAACATTCACCCCATTCACTAGTGGTCATTATGCGAGGTTAGTGCATGACATTTGTGGTCACTGAATTGGAAGTTCCATTACATTTCAAGAGAGTTCCAACAAAGATTCTACGGATGGAAACAACGACATTTGACAAATATGAGACGCCCCATTATGAACATTATTTCAAACATGGATGATCTCAAATATTAGGTGGTCGAGACATCAAACATCCTTGAGTATTGAAACCCTCCCATACCATCAAGGCATGTGTCTAGTCTAACCATGTCAAATTTCGATGCATACAGGAACATATTGAAGAAATCTCAACGTTGGCCCCATTCACTGCTCACTATGTGGGGTCGGTGCATGACATTTTTGGTGGTTGAATTGGAAGTTCCATGACATTTCAAGAGAGTTCCAACAAAGATTCTACGGATGGAAACAACGACAATTGACAAATATGAGACGTCCCATTATGAACATTGTTGCAAACATGGAAGATCTCAAAGATTATGTGGTTGGGACATCAAATATATTACTTGAGTCTTGAAACCCTCCCATACCATCAAGGCATATGTCTATTCTAACCATGTCGAATTTCGACGCATACATGCACAATTTGAAGAAATTTCAGCATTGGCCCCATTCACTGCTCACTATGTGGGGTCGGTGGAAGAAATTTCACTATGCTCATTCACCTTCAAGGCAAGCCCCATTCACTATGCTTGTTAATTTTTCAAAATCCCAATCCAGTTTCAGTTTCGCTGATTTTTCTGCTAATTTTAAATGCCAAACTCAGTTTCAGCATTGTTTCAGCATATGCTACAGCCTGGTGTTTCAGCATCTGCTCACAGCGGTGTTTCAGCATCAGCATATGCTACAGCCTGTTGTTTCAGCATCTGCGCACAGCGGTGTTTCAACATCAGCATATGCTACAGCCTGGTGTTTTAGCATCTGCTCACAGTGGTGTTTCAGCATAAGACTCAGCACTATGTTTCAGCATATACTCAGCCTGGTGTTTCAGCATATACTCATCACTGTGTTTCAGCATATGCTACAGCCTGGTGTTTCAGCATCTAAAAAACTTAACAGAAAATAAATTTCAGAACTGAAAATAAATTTCAGAACTGAAACATGAGGATTATGAACATCGTTTTCAACACAGAAATAAAATATCAGCAATATGCAAAACTCAGAAAATATTAGACACAAATATTTTCGGTCTAACTTCGACCCTGGAAAAACCCACAAGGGGAAAACCAGTTAGAGAGGGATTTGTATTATTTATGAGCTTCTGAGAAATTCTTTTACAGCATTTTCATCTTCAGATATTTACA